>BGPT01001325.1:0-136021 GCA_003297045.1 Symbiodinium sp. clade C Y103
CCAATTCTTTCGTGAATACATAAGTCTTAAAATTTTCTATGGACCTATGTCAATTGTTTGGGGTTAACTTTATTTAGGGGTGATAATTGTTTAGGGGGGAGGGGGGGGGGTTTATTAATCGGACGTTAACATTATATATATAATGCTTATATATATATATATATCTAACCTGCTTGTGGGTGCCGTTGGGTGCAAACACTGGGAATAACCAGGAGTAATCAACCCCGAGAAGTTGGGATGTAACGCCAGGAGATGTCCATCAAGTATCATCAAGTAGGCCCTGTTGCCTTCATATCCCATTCGTGTTCCAGACTTTTGGATGGCCATGAGAAAAAAATAGAAAAATATGGCGAATCATACATATGGGATTTAAGAGTTCAATATGATATTGTGTTGATTTTATATAACAGCTTTTGATATATGGGGATTTAAGCGACAAAACATGGGATAAGAAAGGGGCTGAATCCAGCAAAATTGAATGGCGGAGGGATTCGACGTACACAAATGGGCAGTTCGTTTTACAACATTTAAAAATGGGTCGGAAATGTACAAACGGACCGACATCAACGAAGTGGTCAGCTTGAGTTCCAATGGTGTCATCCTGCACGCGAGGATCTTGTTGCAAATGGGCTCCACGTGCTCAAATGGAGGAATCCAACTGCTGGGACGGCGATGGGTTGCTCCAAATAAAGGAGGGGTACCATGAGGAGGTCCATATTTTATGACTATTTGAGTGGGAAATCGATGATCAGCCATGAGATTTGGGGGGGGTACCCGATTTTCATTTCTATTTTCGAGATTCACCCTGTAACTTGCGCAAGTATCTATGTGCCAATAAACATCCAGTGATCCCTATCAATGGTGAGACGTCCGCTGTACGGCAACCTGGTCGGAGGAAAACCCCAACGACACGACCTCAAGATTTGGAAAGGCGCGGTCTCCGTGAAGGGTCGCGACAAAAACCCGAGAATCAGTGTCCTTTTAATTTGAAGGGCCCAGATCTGATTTTCATTAATTTTCGTCATGTTACCAGTAGGAGGCAGAGTCTAAGGTGCTCCACCCCGAAACTTCCAAAAGGGAAGGGTAGATGGTAGTTGATTCATTGACTTGGCTAGAGAAATTGCCAGTTTCGAAGATGCCCAGGAAATGCCAAATACGATCTGCACGTGTTTCCTGATTGACATCAATTGAGCATCATTCTTTTCATGAGATCTGACCCCCCAATTGTTTCATGTTTTCTCAGCAAAGGCCATTTCCAGTAATTCAGAAGCTCGGCAACGTGTGTTTTTCTGAATTACTGGAAAGGGCCTGAATTACTGGATGTTTCTGATTAATTTTTACCAGTAATTCACATGTTGTTTTTTCGATGTGGTGAAATCAAGCAACTGCAGGTGATAGTCCTCTTCATCTTGCGGCGGAGGCAAAGGATGGCCCCGGGTGCAGGGGCGAAGGTCGGCGATGTGTTTAGCAAGAAATCCAGGAAGAACTCACTGAAAAATGATTTCTTGGGCTCTTGGGTATTGTTTGTATTTTTCTTGCCCCCAGTTTTGAATCATGAGGGATGCACAGTAGGTGGTTGACTATTTGAAGCAGATCCAGATTGAGAGAGCACAAGAGTTGTGGGCAACTAGCTATGTGTCAGAACCAGCTGTTCATGGCGGTACTAGGCTTCGGATCGAAAGCCACATCATACTTAGACATCTCAGATTGCGTTGAGTCACGTCGCCAAAACCAGGGTCCTTTTTGCCAGGTCCACAAATGTCAAGGGGATGTTGAGGGGGAGTTGAAACACAAGGGCTGAGACAGAAGTTCTTGCAGATGTACTTCCAACTGAAGTTGGAACATCTATTACATATTGTGCCCCTGGCAGTCTAGCCAAAGTCACATTTTTCAGCTTCCGACGGAGAGTTGCGGGCACTTCGAAGAAAAGCCCCTGTTGGTTTCAATGCTCAGGGCTCCAACTCGGGGCCTGAGGCTGGCCATGCAGATGTCTGCAGTTTGCTGGTGAGGGCAGGTCGAGCTTCTCTGCAGGCGGCCCCTGGGTGGTTGTTGGCCCAGTGGAGGTGGTGTGAATGCTGAAGGCAAGGGCCGAAATCTGTGGTTTTGCATGGTTTTTCTGGGTGTTTATTCCGCGCTTGTAGATTTATAGTGATTTATACAGATGAAGACATTTCACCCTTGAAAATCGAACACGGTTGCCTGGGAAAATTGCAGCTTACAAAGACAGTCACAAATGTATTTGAAGTGCCTCTTGAACATGTTTCTTCCCGATACAGTAGTCAGTGTACAATTGATTTGTTGTCATGGGTGTTTTTTGCATCTTGGGAACGGATGTAAAGAAAACACGACACTTTCACATTCTTCTTATGATGTACTTTCACATTCTTTTTATGGTGTGTATCTGTGGCTTTATACCCCACCACTCTTTGATAACAGTTTTGCTTTGAAGAGGTCCCTTGGGAAACCCCACATAAGACAATCGGCATTCATCATCATTCATCGCAAAAGGCATTCCCCGTCCATCCACCATGATGTATATGGCGGTTTCCTGAAATGGGGGGTACCCCCAAATCATCCATTTTTTGTGGGTTCTCCATCATAAACCAACCATTTGGGGGTACCCCCATTTATGGAAAACCCCATGTATATGTATATGTATATATGATTATACATATATATATACTACAACATAAATCATTGAATCATCATCATCAAAGTAACTATATAGATATAGATACAGATATATATATATATATGTATACACAGTGTATCAGTATATATATATATATACATAGCTAGATATGTCATGAGTCATAACCAATGAGAAATATGTGGGGTTGGTTCCCAGTTCCCACCTCAACCAGCTTCACCTTGCCAGGCTCGCAACCACGCTGGTGGGGGGCCAAGATGTCAAGGGAGTCAAGGGGCCAAGGGGACGAACCCTCTGGCAAACTAACATAGCTATGGAAAAACACCATTTGTAATGGGAAAATCAAGTATAAATGGGCAATTTTCTATGGCTATGTTAAATTACCAGAGGGTAGTTATTTATTTATAGTTATTTGTGTTACCCTGTGGCTATTTAACATAGCCATAGAAGCCATGACCCATTTATAGATGATTACAATGGTGATTTACCTATCAAAAATAGTGGTTTTCCATAGCTATGTTAAATAACCAAATGGTATATATTTGTAGGAAACCAAATACATTATTTTCCATAGTATTTGGAAAACCACCATTTTTGATAGGTAAATATACCATTTTCCAATGGTTTCCATACATCAAATTTTCCTAGCTAGAAACCTCGTCCTGGGAGTTTCCAGCTGGCGCCACGTTGCCAGAAGGTACCGAAAACAATGACTAGATTCAGATGATGCGGAAGGTAAATGTCCTACTCATTGTGTAATTTAACATCACCTAATTATTAGACTATTGGAGATATGTCCAACAGATTCAAAAACTGCAAAACAGAACATTGACCAACTCTTGTGACTAGATCATGATGATGGTTGGCTGTCGTCTGATTTGGGAGCAAAATTTGCCCAGAGTCTTTCTACGGAACGGATGAAGCCAGAAAAGCAGCCAACCAAATCATGGTTCAAACGCAGGTTCTATCACGATTGGGTCAGATTTTCATACACTTGGTTGCATGGCCCAATTCACTACCATTATATTTCTATGTAAGGCTTTTTGAGAAGTGTCATCTATTGGCAGAAGAGCTTCTACAGATGGTCAAATTGGTTTTGACATGCTTTGACATCCTTCGACGACTGATAAGTATTGCACTCCCTTCCACAGCCATTTGCGCAAAGTTAAATCCATCTATCATCGCGTTGAGTGTTCCCACAATGGCATCCTCATCAAGTCGGAGCCACAGAAACCGCTTGTGTGTGCTTATGTGCTTATGATTTGTGATGCTTTATGTTGGCTGCACTTTGAACTGGAATAGTGTCATTGTGCCTACTCTGAGATGCAACCTAAATGTGTTTCATATCATGCTATCACATTTGATACTGTTATCTGGTGAGAGTCAAATCCCACTTGCTTCTGAGGCAGGAAAGTGCGCACCACCGCAGATGCGCCCATGCCTCCTGATGAGGCCCTAAAGCTCTTGAAGGAGGGCAACACACGCTTCATCAAGGGAGAGCCTACGGCAACTCGAACCAATGAGAAGATGCGCCAGGAGCTTGTTGACATGGGACAAGCACCTCACACTGCCATCATTGGCTGTGCGGATTCCCGGGCACCTTTGGAGACCATCTTTGATGCCCTTCCTGGTGACATCTTTGTGTTGCGCAATGCCGGCAACACCTGTACCCACGCCGAGGGCAGCATGGTTGGCAGCTTAGAATTCTGCACTGGCAAGCTGGGTGCCCGCATGATTTTGGTGCTTGGCCACACCAAGTGCGGTGCTGTCTATGGTGCCACGAACGCCTACCTGGCAGCAAAGAAGTCTGAGACCGCCAGTATTGAGTCTGCCCTGGAGGGTCTGCTGTTGGACTTGGCCCCAGTGGCAGAGAAGGCTGTGGCCGACATGGGTTCCNTGAGTCTGCCCTGGAGGGTCTGCTGTTGGACTTGGCCCCAGTGGCAGAGAAGGCTGTGGCCGACATGGGTTCCCACACTGATGCAGATGAGGTCGCAGCTCACGCCGTGCGCGTGAACGTCTTCCACACTATCGACTTCTTGCTGAAGTACAGCGCCCCATTGCGCGAGAAGGTCAAGAGTGGCCAGGTTGAGATCCAGGGTGGCATCNNNTGGAAAGGTGGAGTTCATGGGACGTTCTCCACAGCAGTCCACTCTTTTGAGCACCAACCTTGGGCTTCCTCCATCCATGACTCGTGAGGGTGGCCGCACTTCTGGCTATGGCCCTTCCGCACGAGGCGAGCACGGAGTGCGCACCACAGTGGACAGTGCAGTTCCAGCTGAGGAGGCTTTGAAGATGCTGAAGGCTGGCAACGAGCGCTTTGCTGTGGGTGCTCCTTTGGCCAAGCATGCCACTCTCAAGATGCGTGAAGCGTTGGTGAACCATGGGCAAGCACCCCACACAGCCATCCTGGGCTGCGCAGATTCCCGTGTGCCGGTTGACACTGTTTTTGATGCCATGCCAGGTGACTTGTTTGTCTTGAGGAATGCAGGCAACACTTGCACTCATGCGGAAGGCAGCATGGTTGGCAGCTTGGAGTTCTGCTGTGGCAAGTTGGGCTCCAAGTTGATTTTGGTGATGGGCCACACCAAGTGCGGAGCCATTGCCGGANCAGCTTGGAGTTCTGCTGTGGCAAGTTGGGCTCCAAGTTGATTTTGGTGATGGGCCACACCAAGTGCGGAGCCATTGCCGGAGCTACTGCGACCTACCTGGCCAGCAAAGAAGGCAAGGCCTCCAAGAGTGCAGGCAGCGCACTTGAGGGTTTGCTGGTGGGCTTGTCCGATGTGGCAAAGCAAGCCGAAGAAGAGCTTGGTGTTGGCGCCGATCAGGACCAGTTGGTGTCCCACTCTGTGCGCGTGAACGTCTTTAGCTCTATCGAGTTCTTGTTGAAGTACAGCCCATCCCTCAGGGAGCTTGTGAAGAGCGGCAACGTGGAAATCCAGGGAGGTATCTATCATCTGGAGACTGGTCGAGTTGAGTTCCTTGGCCGCTCCCCCAGGCAAGCTGAGTTGCTCCGTTCTGACCCAAGCTTGCCACCATCCCTCCAGGCATTGCCCATCCGCACAACAACTGATGGGCCCTTGCCATCCCAGGAGGCATTGAAGTTGCTGAAGGAGGGCAATGCTCGCTTCACCTCTGGTGCTGCCATTTCAGGAAAGATCACTCCAGCAATGAGGAAGGCCCTGGTCAAAGAGGGTCAGGCACCCCACACTGCCATCATCGGCTGTGCAGATTCCCGTGCTCCTTTGGAGACAGTGTTTGATGCCATGCCTGGTGACATCTTCGTGCTGCGCAATGCTGGCAACACCTGCACCCACGCCGAGGGCAGCGTAGTTGGCAGCTTGGAGTTCTGCGTTGCCGCCCTGCAGTCCAAGATGGTCTTGGTGCTCGGACACACGGCCTGCGGAGCCATCAAGGGTGCCACAGCGACATACCTGCAGTCCAAGACCGGCAACAAGCCTCAGGCGGGAACATGTCAACTGTCCCGAAGAAAAGATATTATGATTTATTATGATATATTATGATATTATAATATATTATATAGAATTATATAATATAGTATTAATGAGTATATTATTACAGAAACATATACTGTGTACAGTATATATATATACATATAGACATGATTGTACATGGTTATACATGCAGTACTAAATCCTAGTATACCTCAGCTTTAAAGCAACACCTGCAGTCCATATTGGCAAAGCCATCCATGCTTGATATTCTTCCATGCATCATGCAATCTACTTTGCTCTCTCCAACAGTGCCGGCAATGATGTCCTCGACAGTCAACTGAGCCAAAGCGAGAAATGTAAAGGGCAAAGAGAATCAAAGAGATGCAGCTAAGTAAAGAAATCTAAAAGGACGGCTAGTTATTTCAGGACTTTTTTTGATCAGTTTCTGGATTTTTCTAAACTATTCTGAACCCAATCCAAAACAGCTAGGAGATGCTAAGTGTCCGTGGAATCCTGGGCACGGCCGCCAGGTCACCAAAGCCTTGGATGCCTTGCTGGTTGGCCTCAGCGACGTGGCAAAGAAGGCCTCCGAGGAGTTGGGCGAAGGCGCAACGGAGGCGCAGATCGTGGACAGGACCATTAAGCTGTTTCTTGGCAAAGGGGGGTTCCATCAATGGTGATTTACTGGGATAAAACTATAATGAACGGTAGCTAAATGTCAACAAATGATGATTTAATGGGATTTACTGGGAATTTACCCTCTGTATGGATCTGTATGGGGGTTGCCATAAATAGAGGATACCCCGATAGCTGGATGGTTTATTTCATGCAAAATCCGATCTATAAATGGATGATTTGGGGGTACCGGGTACCCCCATGGATTGGAAACCTCCAAATATTGAAGGCAGCTGAATCAAATTTAAAAAAAACTGCGATCTTGGGATTTGGCATGCACAAGCCATGGCACAGCAGACATAAATTATACATAATCATATAGACTAAGACTATCTACATTGACATTGGTTTCGTTTTGATCAATAAGCTTGATTGATTTTGATGTCAAGACATGTCGTCTTTGGAAAGAAAGATCTATCCAGCTTGTCCCCAGAATCAGGGTGCCTATTTCCACTACCTTTAAAGTTGGACCCAGTAGCCTCCGGTACCGCATCATCAACTCTGTGAGGAATGTCTTCCACACCATTGACTTCCTTTTGCAGTACAGCCCACTCGTCAGAGAGAAGGCAGGCTGAAGGACGGTGACACTATGGAGGTTTCCTAAAATGGGGGTACCCCCAAATCATCCATTTAAATAGGATTTTCCCTTATAAACCATCCATTTTTGGGTACCCCCAGCCATTAGGAAACCTCCATATTGCGACTGCTACAGATGCGGTAGGTAGTGCCACAGGATGCCACAACTCACAACAGTCGCAGCTCACAGCTCCTGCTTGGCTGACAGAAGCACCGCTCTGTTGAATGTGGTTTGTTGACACTTTGTGAATTTGTATTCGGTACCTTCGGTTTTAGCAGTGTCATGGTCTTTGGATTCAAACCCTTCCATGACATTCGGCCGGCTGCAAGGTTGCCGCAGGTGAAGTTGAGATCCAGGGCGGCATCTACGACCTGGAAACCGGTCATGTGGAGTTCTTGGGTCAGAGCCCAGCTCAAGCCACTTTGGTGAAATCTGCTTCCACTTTGCCCCCATCTTTGGCATGATCACAACCCCTTCACTCACTAAGTGTGGGGTTCTCTCGCTCGCATGCAGCGTGCAACGGCCAACGGACCAATGCTCGGGATCATCAGATGTAGATGTGATTTTGTTTTCACCAGTCTATGCCTTTTCAGGCTGTGCAATTGGCACGGCCTCCACGATGCAGACAACAGAGTTTTTTTTGTACCTTGCTATTGCCGACCACCGACATGGCAGGGCTTGGAGTCTGCATATCGACTTTCTCAAGCTGCAGAATCTGCAGCTCCTGGTGTTCTTGATACCGGAAACCCATACCTCTGCGATGAAACAAAAGTCTCCAGGTTTGCTTGATTTTGCCTCAAAGTGGTGAGCAGCGCCGTAGAATCTTCAGAACACCTCAGCAATTGATTAAAAGGGCTATGATATTCCTATTGTATTCTGTGAAATCCCAAGATGGATTCCACACTGCTTCCCATGGTTTCCATCGTCACCCCGAACTCCCGTTACATCCCCATCATACATATAATATCAATTAATATCATATAATACAATATATCATGGTACACATACATATATATATACATATATATATATATATATCCCTATTTTCCCTGATCCATCTTCCCCTCTTGTAACTCCACATTGTCTCGGTCCTACTAATGCTACAATTATATATCATCATACATACATGTATATATATATATATATGATATGTATAGCATGCTTTAATCCATAGTCCTGAAACAAATTCAGTACGCCCATCTGATATCCATGCAAATAATATGTATATGTATATGTATATATGAATGTATATATATATATACATACATATTCTTATGTATTGTATCCTATAGATATGTCCCAGTGAAAATTCCCTGCCGAGGTTTGACGCCACTGCACAGCAGTGGGGTCAAGGCCCAGCTCTCCACACTAAAGATGCTGCTGGCCTTGAAGGCAGATCCCGAGGACGGCGCTTGCGCGGGAACGCCCGTTCTGTCCACGGGTGGGAGAAAGACTTGTTGATGATATTGTTGTTAATATATGGCTAAGATTGATGAAATTGTAGCTTATTGTTTGACTATATCTATGATATGATGGTGTAAATCCCCTACTGAACCATGGTTTCGGCGGGGTCTTTAATATTAGCGGGAAGGGTTTTTACCCAATGGATCCAAATACTGCCAACCAGTTGCGAATCAGCCATTGCCATCCCCTGTGAAAACAGCCTGCGACATCCTAAGTTGCGCCGGCGGAAAAACAACAGAAATGTTGGCACTGTTGCCCTTTGGCAATTAAAGATGGCAATGGAAAATCTCATGATTCATAGAGTCATAGATGATTTTCGCATCAAAACCTCCATCTATAGGGCGTTTTCCGATTTTCATGTATAGATGTGCATCAGTTCATAGATGATTTTCCCAAATGCCTAGATTCATAGATGAATTTCCCATCAAAACCTCCATTTGCGGGTGTTTTCCGATTTTCATGTATAGATGTGCATCAGTTCATAGATGATTTTCCCAAATGCCTAGATTCATAGATGATTTTTCCATCAAAACCTCCATTTGTGGGTGTTTTGCTTTTCATGTATAGATGTGCATCAGTTCATAGATGATTTTCCCACTTAAATGCTTAGATTCATAGATGATTTTTCCATGTTAAATGCCTATTCATCAGACATTTCCCAGCTAGCCATGCTTCAGCAAACAGGCTCCCATCCTTCTGATCCTGGTGGTTTAGGAGACCGAGACGTCGATGCCACGGAACATCTTTCATATGCTGCTGGTTGGGGGGTCTTAGCTCGACCTTGATTTGAGGAAGTCAAAATTTATCGGTGAGGAAAAGTAGATGAAGAAAGATAATTATTACAGCTGTGTATATCATTATAACATATTATAATACTATATATAAAAATATATACAATCATTGCATACGATTGCTGTGACTAGTCTTAATGGTGTTCTTGCAAAACTGAAGAAACATCCAAGGGAAAACGCGCCAAAGCCTGGTGTGTTTTGTTTGTTCTTCAGCTTTAAGGCCGATGATCGCGAGCCATTGCAGTGCATCCAGTGGCTGTTGAACTTCCTTTTCTCGGAGGACCATGGCGAGACGGATGCAACTCGAAGTGGTTTCTCCAACATCAAGGTGGATCCATGTTTGGAAAAATCTATATAGTATATTCTTGGGTAAAGACCTAGAATTAAGATAAAGGGAGACTAGAGATTTGAGTAGACCTAAATCATCTTAGATCCGAGGTTTCAGGTTGCTGGCCCAAGACGTGTTTGTGCTCGTAAATCCTGATGTGTGCTGGTTCCAGCTTTATTTTTTTGATGAACGAGCCGAATAAATGATGCTTTCGGTGTATATATATACATTTACATACATATATATATATATATACATATGTACTGAAGTGCATCAAATCCCCGTTGTTGGTTGAGTCCTTACCAAATTCTTCGGTGAGATCATTTCCAGTTTGGAAAGGAAGCTGGAGCTCAAAAGCTCGCCAAGTTATTGGACCATGAAGATCGTGTTGGGAGCTCAGCTGCTGCGCGGATCGAGAGACCGGAATGTGGGCAGAATGTCGACCTGGAATGCGTCTGGAAAAATGGTATGGTTTACACAAGATATGGGCATATTTTCATGAGGAACAAATGATGGGTATGGATCATTCTTTGTCCCAAACATTGGAGAATGTTGGATGTTTTGCAATGGAAAAGATACCGAACTTGTGGATCCGTTGGCCTCCCCTGGTTTTGTGTGTCTCTGAAACACCAGAACGTTTGCAGTGCAGAGTTCTTTTTGGACTTTGAGCATCCAAAACTCGATTGAAAGGGGGTCAAAACCCGGGAATCCTGCGAAGAGAACATGATAAATGTGAATGTTCCCCCCAAAAAAAGGTCCAAATGGCTGGTAGGTACTTTCCCCTCCCCAGGGCCCCAGGTCGTACCTTTTTTCTACCAGCGAGGTAAACGGCCTGTTGCGCCCTGCGGATTTGGTGAGGCATCGGATGCAAGGGATGCCAAGGGGTCCCGGTGATGAGCCAATTCCCCTGTACCTGTACAATCCTATACTTACAGAATCACTTCTGGCCCCTATAGTTGCCCAACGTTGCAGTGATTAGATGATATTAGACTCTCCAAATTAGGTTTTTCATTTTTTGTTAAGCATGATCAATCCAGAATCAGGGTTTTCTCAGAGTGTCTTGTTTTCTGACAGGGCCCCAAAAATGCGGTGTCCAAATCAACTGGCACAATGGCTGGCAGGCAAGGGAGGTTGCGACAAGCCTCGTCCTCAGAGCCGTAGAGTGAGTCCCCAACTGCAGTTACTGGACCCGTCGGTGTCATCAAACATGGCTAGCTGGGAAATCCTCTGCAATGGAATGGGGTTGTTCATGGGAAAACCAAATGGGGAATCATCCATTGCCATGTTTCTTTTCCAAAGGGTTCAGCATCTGAGAGAACTATAGACAAATTCAACGCAGAGTTGTTGGCGTTGAATCAAGGTCAAGCCTACAATTCAGAATATCAGATTGTTTCAAACACCCATTTGCCATCTCTGCAGATAGGGTACCGCCAAAGTTGATGGTTTGCCTCGTTTGTCCATTAAGCTTGCCATTTTAGATGTGCTTCTGCTATATTAGGCTATACAATCCATTTTCAGACATAACCAGATATACTCCAGCCAACATGACAGATGTTGCCCATGAAAAATCCTATTACAGTATATTCTCACGACATTCCCATTGTTAACCCATTATTCCACCTGGTGCAATTGTTCGTGATTCATCAGCGCCTTCGCTCCTGTTTCTGCGGTGAGGTCTTGGTCCAAGCCCTGCGCAAAGCGCGGCAGAGAAGTGATGAAGATCTGTTTTCAGGTGCACGAGCTGCCAGTATAAAATGAATCAATGATATCAAATGATATCAATGGATCTTCAGCTCAATGTCTACAATGTTTGGGATTTTGTAGGATTCTACGGGATTCAATGGGATTATATCGCAATAGGGAAACCACATGAAACCAAGCAACATTGAAGATTCAATGGATCGGTGCGCCGGTTTTTCCTACAAGTCATCCTCAACGTAAATTATTGAAGGTAAACAGGTGGATGGAACATATGTGTGTATCTGACAATGCGGGATTTACCATGATTTACCCCAAAAGTGTCATTTCAATAGGGAAGATTCTGTTACAGGAGTGGGGTACCTTTACTGCGTGGCAGTCTGATATTGTGCTTCTTGCCCCCCAAGAAACCAAGGGATCATAGTAGTGTAATTATTACTATTGCCCTTTGGTAAACTAACATAGCTATTGAAAATGGCTATTTATAGTGGATTTGCCCATTAAAAATGGTGATTTTCCATCGTTATGTTAGTTTACCAGAGGGTAAATCATGGCAATTTGGGGGTATCTGAGGAAAGTACAACCAGTTGGTGAATATCCGGCGTGAGTTCACTCCAATTTTTGAACCCCCACGTTTCTGGGTTAGTAACCTGGGAGTCGTTTGAAAAGAGCAGTGTTTACCAGTTGGGTTCTAGGTCCGGAAACTGCTTGCCATGATGTAGCTGTAACATGTGCATCGTGTGACTAGTCGAGTTTGGGGGCTCAAAACACCTCTGATTTTCCCATCCGCAGGATGAGCATCCATAGAATCTATAGCTGATAGCTATATCGGCAGCTATTTTGATGTAGAAAACATCTGGGGATCCCTGGGGTATTTACCAGGGTGACGGGTCACCCCCTCGCAAATTGCTGGGAGAGATACGACTCAAGGCCCTTCAAAGACAAGATCGCCCTGAGCCGGGAGGACAGGAAGTCCATAGCTGCGCGGGTGATCTGATGGTGTCAGATTTTCGGTGTACCATGCGTATAACTAGTAGGGGTAGCAATGGGAGAACTGGTGGTTTCAAGTTTCAAGCATCGTATCTGTGAGATGATCCCCAGTGATGAGCAGATGTTTTTGACGCTGGAAGTTCTCAGAAGCTGCAGCGGGCCATGGTCCGAAAGAGGGGAACATGTCCAGTGGGTAGGTGTGAAAGCCTTGTTGATCCCAACTGGTGAAACTGATTGGTTGTCATTTCGGCGCCTTCTGGCCGGAAACTAACTAATTACTTGTGATGTCCGCAAGCACCGGATTTTTTTCATTCTACGTTCAACCATTTTCCAGGATGATGATCCCCAATGACCAGCATATTTTTGGAAAGTTCCTGAGTCTGGCAGGAAGAGGTGCCGACGCTCTTCACTGATATGGAACGCGCTGCTGGCGATAGTTTTTTGCTCCCAATGTTTTCTGTACATTGGGATGAATTCAATCAGAATTTGATTCCAAATTATGTTCCAATGCAGAACTGGGCCATGTTCAATATCTTTCAGAAGTGACCTCCCAGCAACTCGAGATGCAAATCTTGAAGTCCAAAGACAAGACAAGATATGGTACCTGAAAATGGTCCCCCTAGCTTCATCAAAATGGCAAATTTCATGGGGAAACTGATGATAAACCATCGATTCTTGGGGGGAACCCTGTTTTGAGAAAAACCCAGGTGATTCCCAGTTGCTTCACTCGATTCTTTTTGTTTGGCAAACTTGGTTTCTTGAAGAGCCATTCCTCGACTTCCTAATCCACAAGGAGAACTGCCCTTTCCAGTCACTCCATCCAGGCCTATTTCGTAAGCATTGGATAAGATGTGTATTGTCGCCCATCGACACCGCGTGTGCCCGGACAAAGTGAGCCACTGCACAAAAGCGATTGCCCATTGCACGAGACTGGATCAGTGATGCCTTCGTGAACTGGGCTTCGCAAGATGTCCGGGGGTTCATGCGCCTTTCCCAAATGATGACCCCTCAAAACCATGCGTTTCCGAAACAGAACTATGGAAAATCACCATGCTATTAATGGGAAAATCCACTATTTCAATGCCTAGAATAGCATCCCAAGTAGCTTTTGGAGTTCCTGAATTACTGGCAGACAGGTTCCTCCACTGTCGTCCCCCGCAGGGTTGGGGAGCCTTGCACACCAAGCTCTGTGCGTTTGCAATGGAGCGGTTCCAGGTGCGGGCAATGGGTCGGGTTTCATGAACTCCTTGGCAAATTCATAACCTCCGGATCCCTCTGGTAATTCAACGTAGCTATTGAAAATTGCCATTGTGGATTTTCCCATTAATAGCATGGTGATTTTCCATAGTTATGTTGTACCAAATTGATAAACCATGAATCCCTGATTTCGAAATAGGTGGTGGTGTGAACTCTCCCAATTTTAGCGGTTTGTCATTGGGTTTTCTTGAAGTGTTTCCTCTTTAAAATCAGGACGGTCAAGTGTAGAGGAACATTCCTGATCATGTGACATGACTGACGCGTGCACAGAGTAGGCAAAATTGTGTGCTTTTGGTGTCCGATACTTCAAACCGAACTTTGGAGCACGTGTTTTGCACCTTGTTATCTCAACGATCCGCCTATGAATTATCCCCATGATTCATGTCCCATGAATAGGGGTACCCCCAGTTCTCATCCATGTTTTTGGTGAATTTTCCATGAAATAAACCATCTATACGGGTTTGTCTGAAAATGGGGTATCCCAAAACCATTGGTTAACGGTTAACCATTCTGATTCAATGGCCATTTTGGGGGTATACCCCTATTTTTGGAAACCCCCATATAGCTGTTGGGGATTTCCACATGAGGAAGTTGACATCACTAGGTCCAGCTCCAAAAGACATTGCTGAGCGGCACATCACCTGCTCGATGTCAAGTGGTGATGAATGCAACGGCAAGGCTGGCCGCAAAAATGGTTGGTTTGGTGACTGGGCTTCGTTTTGCAAGCTAAAAATATCCAAAAATGGAATAACACCAGGAATGGTGCACTTATTCAACAGGCTTATCAACATTTGTGAACTACCTACTAGCTCACATGAATGCGGATGATCCTCGGAGTAGTGACGTTGTTGATGTAGGACGGGATCTGCTGGGCTTTTGAGTCAGGCTTGACTAATAAGGGCTTTTGTCCAAGGGGGATACAATACCTAGCATTTTTCCTCAGGAAAATGATGATCAACCATATCAAGTTAAATATCAAGCATCGGTTTCGGGTACCTTGTTTTCAGAGAAATCCAGAGTCAATATTCCTATAGTATTCCCACTTATTTATCCCATCTAGTGGAGGCATTTTCGGCCAATTTACCGAATCCGGCTCCACAGCAGAATTCGCAGAGGATGTCCCATTTTGCGCAATGAAACAGAGTATTTCATTCATATTATACATACACATATAGATGGGGATTTGATTGGCATTCATCAATGGATGTATGTATATATATATATGTAATATATATATATACTTATAGATAACCTTCCCATGAAGAATGATTAGAGCTGATGTCTACACGTTTATCGATGATTTGCCCAGGGTGATCGACAGTACCACCGCTTCAGAAGAGGTGCTGAGACTGTTGGGTGGACACCTTAGATTTCGACTGGGAAGAACGGCCCATTGATATCGATGGTTTTGCCGATCAAAAAAGGTGATTTTCCCATAGCAAACTGCTGAATTATGAGAGAGTATGACTGGTTGATGGTGTTCATTTGTGTATTTCAGTTTACCTTCCACCTCATCTTACTCTTAAAGGATCAGTCCCGAAGTTGACATCAACTGACTTTCATATTCTTATATATTCTTATCATTTCTTATCATAGCTCAATAGAGTAGAATCCGTTTTACCCAGGAAGCTGATCTCAATTTGCCTTGGGACGCCGGTGGTCATGCCTGGTGTTCACTGGAATGAGAGGTTGCGAGTTCTTGCAGCATAAGTATCGTAAGTGCCGTGCCAAAGATCTGCAGAACCATCAGATTGGCTCGACTGTGCGAGTCAATCTGCTCAGATTGGCTAGTAAGGGGTAACTATCCAAAAAAAATCATTTCAGATGGGTGAAATATTATGATTTACCCAGATTATGGGGGCAAAAGATGATCTTGAGACTTACAAGTCTATGGCAAGAAGAGCAAGACTGATTCCGAAGACAACAAATGCAACTGAAACATTCATGTGGACAAACGCTAAGACCTCCTACTCGTACGAGCAAAAGCATCCCAGAATGTGTTCAGCTACTGTGATACCCTCTGGCAATTTAACATAGCCATGGAACATGGCCGGTTTTAATAGGTAGATTCTCTATTTGCGGTCATTGTCCATAACAAATTGTTCAATTACAAGATGGCAACGCGTTTTGCGTGTGTTTCATGAGAGCCAATAATTTGGCAGCATGTTTTTTGGCACAATGCTGATCATTATTTGGGGGTCAGACCCAATCCTACCTGGGATAGGGTGGGAGGCTTAAATAACCACTCATGTTCACCACCACCACCACCACCACCACCACCACCAGCAGCAGCAGCAGCAGAAGCAGCATCAGCATCATCATCATCATCATCATCATCATCATCATCATCATCATCAACACAAAAATCAAATCATAATTCTCATAGTCATCATGATCACAATACACACATATACGTATGCTAAGAAAATGTGTCATACTTCTAACATCCAACAAAAAAAACAATGATGCTAGTCTGTCCTGATCATTCCCATTGTTGAGTAACCTGATGATTCAGAAAATCATAGTAATATTCATATGTATTCATTGTATTAATAAAGTAAGGATAGTAATAGGAACCATAGTCCTCATCCTCATCTTCAGCAGCAGCAATATCAGAATATTAGTATCAGTCATTGATGAAGTTTTTTTGTCCCTATGTTTGCTGATGAAATCCCCATGTTGACTGGTTAAACCTTCAGCCGAAGCAGCCATCTTCTCAGGCCAGCAGCTGGTACGGCCAGTTCGATGGAAGGTCAGCAGCCAAGGGCTCCAATCATGAGGATATAGGCAGTAAGAGTGGGATAGTAATGAGTCAAAAGAGGGATACTGCTGGAGATACAAATGATGGGATATGTCCATTATTGTATGATATATATCATATAACCAAATATGACCAGCTTGATATAAATATATAAGACGTCCACTCGACTCTTGGATGTGTCCTCAGCGTTGGCAGATCCTATCATCATAGTAAATTGACATAGACAATGCCAAATAGAGACTTGGAAGATTAGTTTTTAGTTTCCACTAAAAACAAGCTCTTTTCAGGATCTACATTAATTTGGGGGGAGGGTACTGTATACAACAGGTCTTGTAGATGTTGTGAAGCCAATGTCAACCCCCAATTCATAAACCCTGACTATGAATTCGTTTACACCTCCAATATAGTTCTCCAACTTACTACTAAAATTGGTCCTCCCCTACTGTGAATGGAAGATATCCTGCACCAGTTGGTAGATGGTTTATCCCATGAGAATCCTATGATTTACAGTGTTTCATAGTTGTACCAATTGGAATCCCAACTGGTGCAGAATTTTGTCCATCCCCAATTTCACCACAAATAGGTGGTATAAACCATTCCCAAATGGGTGGTTTATGGCATGATTTTACCCACATTACTCCCCTATTTTTAGAAACTGGTGGTTTCGCAAAGTCCTAACATCAGCTTGGTTATGGCAGTATCCCCACATTTACCCTCCAGTAAACTAACATAGCTATCGAAAATGGACCATGTATAGTTGATTTACCTATTGAAGGTGGTAATTTTCAAGTTCGCAAACTGTTAGTTTCCCAGAGGGACTCTCTGGTATTTTAACGTAGCTATTGAAAATGACTATTTCTAGTTGTTTTTCCCCATTAAAAATGGTGATTTGGCATAGCTATGTCAACGTTTACCAGAGGGTAGCCACATTACTCCCTTCCACATCAGCTCCAGGAGTCCATGGAGTGCTTGGGAAAGCTGCAGCCTGAGGAGATCTATGAGTGTGGACCGAAGAAGCAGCTGAAGGCCGAATTTTGGACCCCGCTGGGAACCCAAAAAAAGGGCACCCAAAACATGGTCTAATGAGGTATCCCTCTCCTATGGTTCATGATCATTTTCTGTCTTAAATGACTATTTGATGGGTATACGGTATACGCCATTTTCAGACAGACCCACATCGCAAGAATCTCCCAAGACATCCCAAACAAAATGCAAAAACCCTCTAGAGAAGATCATTTTGCCAAGTAATTATTTGATGACCATTTTGACGACAAACTACGGTAGCATAGGAAATCGATAGAATCGGAAATTGGATATCAACCAGCATTGATTTCTGGCTACGCCTGGTGCCGATCCCGCGAGAGCTGTGTTGAATGTGGCTGCGTCTATCCCAAAAAGATGCAGAGAAGCATCAATGTACCAACAGATATTAGAATTGCTAGATGTTTACCAACTTCATTTTTGTTAACAACTTCTATCTTTTGGGGGGTTGCTTTCCCGCAATATGACTGACGCTGATCCCGCCTTAAGAGGTATGGCTTCCCAGTTTTTAAGTTGGTTTAGTTTCGCCCCATGACAGGGCTAGTCCGGTATATCTATCACAGACCATAGTTAACCATAGCTATTTGCACCAACTTAGCTATCATAGAATTCATAAATCACCTATCAATCCTCTCTTGTGTAACTTAAGACCCGATTTTTGCTGGTGAAATCCCTGTTTTTTTGGTTGGTTGTTGAACCTTTCTGAACCTATCGTGCCAACGGGGGGCACCAACAGGGCTCCTTTTTCCAGGCATTGATGAAGCGGATCAACAACGATACCTGGTGGCGCACGGGCAACGTGGAGGTGCCGATGGGGTTGAAACCATTGGATGTTTCTATCTAGTCACAAACATGGGAATATAGGATGGTGTATAATGATATGTAATGTTATGTATACATATCGCATGTATCTATAATATGTGTATATAGGGGACGCAAAAGTGGCTGGCGGCGTCATTGTTCAAGAAATATATTCCCAAAGTGGGATGTCATCCCAAAGACATCCTCTTTTTCATTGGCTCCACAGACTGATGACATGCGTTTTACGTATTGGGGATGGGCCTCCAAGCCTTCTTCGTAAAGGTACGCAAGAATCCATCAAAGTCTAAAGGGTTCCTAAGATTGACCCTGTGATTTTGTGAAATTTGGTGGGTCCTTGCAACACCTGCAAAAAGTTTCAAAAGATTTTTTAAAAAATCAAAAGTGCACCTTAGTAGCACCAATGTTTTAAGGTTAAGCTGCACCCGCGCCAGGTCTAAAATGGACGAGGAGAAAAAAGAATGCCGGATTTCAGATGTGCAGATGTTGTTTGGTGGGCTGGATCAATTCTTTTACACGCAAAGTTTTGGGATACCATTTTTTTTGGGATTTTTGGGCATCACCTTCAAGGTGGTGGTTCAGTGAACCTTGGCCGCTAAGCCAAGTTGGTTTAAGATTAACTGGGAATTATTGGTAGATATAGATACCTCTAAGGTATCTATTGGTGTTTCAACCAACAAAATAACTGAGGGCCCCGGATCGTTAAGATGCAACTCTTAGATGGTGCCGCTGCCGATGTGAATTTTGCTCTTCAAGGTGCAAGACATGGCCATGGAAAGAAATTGCGACTCCACAACTGGGAGTTTCTTAGGTCATGGGGAATGCCAAAGTCACCATGGATTTCAATATATTTCAATACTAATGAAATAGTTCAATTTTGGATGATTTGGAGGTAGCCCCATGACTTAGCAAACAGCCAACTCATTTCGTGCTCTCACGATTTTCACGACGCAAAGATTAGCATCTTCTCAGACCCGTTGCAAGATTTCCATGCTTTTTCATGGAGTGATTTCATCATTGCAGCAGCACATGTCAGCATCATGTTTTGTACAGATAGTCATCCCCGCTGACGACATGAGTTGCGAGTGTGGAGCCAGAACTAGGCTGGGTCCGTGTGGTTGTGACTTTCAATGCTATGAAAGCACGTCACTTGACAATTCAAACTGTAGATTCTGACAGGAGCGCCCAGACATTATGTGGGAAAATGATTGTGGACGATTCGGTGAGTTGGTTTCGGCCTTCTATTGTGGAGGATGCCCGAAACAGATAGATGTTGTGACCATTTAAGTTTGTTAAGGACTATGTCTTGAATCTATGCGGAATCATGCGGAATCCTGTTCCCCTTGTTTGTAGTTGTTCTTTGGTCAAGGTAAGGGGACTCATCACGAACACTGGCAGTTGCATGTTTGCCCGGTCAAGTTCAAGCAGACTGGTAGTTTTAATATGTTCTGGCTAGGTACAAGTGCTCGCCCCCTTGAACAAAAACGACGAACAAGAACCAGACTAAACGGTTTTTTCAGCCGAGTTCACTTTTGAAAAGGGATACATCCACGAGCATCCAAGTTGCTTCAGTGGCAAGTCTCCACGAGCCGTTGGGTGTCATGCCAGACGCCGATGTCCTATGTTTTCCCCAAGTTTGTGCAGGTCGAGATGGTGATTAACCCACCCCAAAAGGTGATATTGATCGAAGAAACACCAGGAAGCTTCAACCAGAAGGTGGGCGCCTACCACCCATACAACTTATATATTTTTATTATGATTTTTGATGATAATCTCTATGAACTCAGAGTGGCAAAAGCCCCACCCTGAAGCCACCAAAGCACCACCTCCTGAAGCAATTTGGGGATCAAGGTGCCCCATGCGTTGTCACGATACATGGGCAGTGGCACAAGCCGCCCGCCCCGGAAGTGCAAGAAAGATGGCTGCGAGAAAATGGCCCACCGCACCCAAGGCCACGGATACTGCTGCTATGGGTGCAGCAAGGGATGGCAGTGTGGACCCCTTTGCACCAGCGTGCATACTGCAAAATGTTGGCGGGCAGAATGCCAAAAAAAGAAGCACCCCGGACACGGATACTGTTGCTGGGGGTGCAAGAACGGCACTGGTTGTGGACCTCATTGTACAGATTCGCCAAAACCAAAGTGCAAGAAAGATGGCTGCGAAAAGATAGCCCACCCTACCCAAGGCCACGGGTACTGCTGCTACGGGTGCAGCAAGGGATGGCAGTGTGGACCCCTTTGCTCCAGGCATGGCGCTCGTCGTGTCGATCCACCGAAATGTAAACCCAAAGATGAAGCCAAGATCGAGACCAATGAGAACAATCCAGGGTCATTTGAGTACTTTGGCGGATTTATAGCCACAGCTCCCACATGGGCTGAGGTCTCTGGGTCTCATCCTCTTGACATTGGCGTCATTGGGACTTAATGCTTGCCATGGGCAGTTGTCTATCCAGACCAATCAGCTTCCAGCGCTTTAGGTCATCGAGATCATCGTCCAAGTTGGTCGCGTCGGCAGGTCAGCCTAGTGGCTTGAGATTTGAAACATGTTGAAACTAGATAGATACATAACATGACATAGCGCCAATGCCTGCGCTATATCCATGGAGCGAACCTGGAGATGTTCAAAAATGGCAGCACATGACTCTCCTCCAAGATTTTGTTGGAATTTCTGAAATATCTTGGTATATCTGGGTGCTTGTTGTGGCACACCACAGGGTGATCGACAGCACCGATTCTGTGCAGACTAGACTGGGCAACTGAGATATGGGTTGATTCTGAGGGGTTGAAGATGTTCATGTCCTTTCCAACTTGCCTAAGAGGATGGTCAAAATTTGGGGGTGGGTCAAAACCCATTATTATCCATTTTAATGGGATGAACATCCATTTACCAGCTATTTTGATGTTCACTAGGGACCAGGGTTTTGACTTATAGCCATTTGACACTCTCATAACTCTCATTGTCTTTACATGGGTATGGCCCAACCTCCGGCAGAACTCTGACCTTGGCCTTAACAATCAGTTGCCAACAAGGTACGAGTTGGACTCATCCAGTAAAAAGGAGAGATGGTGAGTTGCACTTTTGCCCCGTCAAGTTTAATCAGACTGATGGTTTTAATATATGATATGTTATGATTAAGGTACAAGTGCACGCCCGCTTGAATTAAATTAACAAAAGAGAACCACACCAACCAAGATTGTGCAGGTCAAGGTGGTGACTGGCCCGCCTCAAAAGAGAACATTGAAACAAAGACTGAAACGCCAAAAGATTGTTCTAGCGGTAGCAATGATGGGTGCCTACCACTGATACAACTTGACAATAGTCCCAACGAATTCAGATTACCAAAGCCCGTCAGTCAACTCTGAAGAGCCTGTTGCAGACCCTGGATGTGGCGGGGCTCTGTCCAGCTGCCCGAGGCTGGAGGATAGGGAGATATGGGGCGGCCAAGATGGGGGGAGGAACCCAAAGGTATCAACAAAACAGGAGTTACCCTCTGGTAAACTAACAGTTTGCTATTGAAAATGGCCATTTATAGTGGATGTTCCCATTAAAAATGGTGATTTTCCATTTGATTTTCCATAGTTATGTTAGTTTACCAGAGGGTACCGTCCAGGATCAGAATAACAAACCCAGACAGAACATGCAAAAGCGAAGTCTTATTGCCATGTAGATTCAACCAACAATGATACCATGGGAATTGTTCAGAATAAGTTGACTAAAGACCTGGAGTGGGAATATATACCTGGAACTGGGCGTTACACCCTAAGGAAACGCGCCTAGGCCAGACAACTGGAACCTGTGGTTGGTGAAGATCGTTGTGTTGTCATATCCCAAAAAGATAGAAAAGTGAGGTTTCGTATCGTTTCATTACTTTAATAGGACTTGTGTTTTATATCTTTTTGGGGGAAGCTAAGATGCTACAGCACAGAGCAAGAACATGCAAGAACTCGGGTTGGCTTTGGTTGGGAGTTTGCTAAATTCTCCGTCCCACCTGTGATTGTTCCTGAGCGACTATGTAAATATATGTATATTCATAAATAGGTAAATATAGATGTAATTATATATATATATTTTATTATATTATATATTATATTATATTATTTTATATTAGATACGTGTTATATATGTATATATTATACATTATAAATATATATATATACATATTTATTTATACAATTGTTGCGACGTGTTGAAGCAACCAACCAGCATATGCTTTCACATTGCTCGAAAAAGAAGTCCATCAACTTTCAAAACATCCTGCCTGAAGCAATCGGGGATCAAGAGTCACCAGATATGGGCTGTGCGCCAAGCAGACCGCCCCGAAAGTGCAAGAAAGATGGCTGCGATAAGATAGCCCACCCTACCCAAGGCCATGGGTACTGCTGCTATGGGTGCAGCAAGGGATGGCAGTGTGGACCTCTTTGCACCAGCGTGCATACTGCAAAATGTTGGCGGGCAGAATGCCAAAAAAAGAAGCACCCCACGCAAGGACACGGATACTGTTGCTGGGGGTGCAAGAACGGCACTGGTTGTGGACCTCATTGTACAGATCCGCCAAAACCAAAGTGCAAGAAAGATGGCTGCGAAAAGATAGCCCACCCTACCCCCCAGGTTCGACCTCATTGTCCAGATCCGCCGAAAGATGAACCCAAGGACGAACCCAAGGACGAACCCAAGGACGAACCCAAGGACGAACCCAAGGAGGAACCCAAGAAGGAGACCATTGAGAACAATGAGGGCAACCAGAACAATGAGAACAATGAGGGCAACGAGAACAATGAGAACAATGAGAATAATGAGAATATTGAGAACAATGCATTGTTCTGAGAACAATCAAGAGTAAGATCCGCAATTTTCTGCGGTGTTGCTTGACAAGTCTGCGAAGCAGTCAGTGTCGGGCCAATGACGCGGGTTCTGAAGTGGATCAAGCTCAGACAGGGTGGCTAGGATCTAGATGGATCTAACATCTTATTGTGTATTCTTGTGCCAAGGAAGTACGTACCAGTGAAACTTAGTGGTCGCAACAGCATACTGGGCGCTTCTCAAGGGAGGGCAAAACGCGCATAGTGTACCACCCTAGTCCGAGGTGAGCAGATACCCTCGTGTCATATCTAAGCGCTTCTGATCATGCGACATGAAGGCAGCTTGGAGCCGGAAAAAATGATGCTGCGAGATTGCTTTTGATGCTGCCAGCGGTACTTCACATTTTGCATGTTGCATTCTCTTTGAGGAAACATTGCAATTCCATGGCTGAAGGGTTCCGAAGAACTTGGTAAATCAACTCTTGCTGGTTTAGACCATGCTTGGTCCATTGGTAAGTCGTTGGGGACAGCTTTTTGACTCTAGTATTGTCACCTGAAACAGATGCTAAATCTGAGCCGCTGACATTCAGTGACTCATGGGGCACTGTGGTTGGAAGCATTTTTCATTCCCTTTTTGCGCCAGGAAAGGTGGGGCGATGGTCATCACGGAAGGAGAAAAAGGGGCGAGGAGAAGCATCATGGCCTGGTGGTTTCAAGGTTATGAATTGATTTTGTTGGATGTGTTGAGGCCACCAGTCGGATCAAGGGATGCAGCTGCAAGTAGTTTTGGGTGTTGTGAAAGTCGACAGGATCACTTCTCTTGCGTATGCGAAGTGATTAGATCTTTTTTGGAATGGTTGGTACCCGACTTAATTTGCAATTTCTCACGGGCAAAAGAGCCCATGGATTTTGCTTACTGACAACGGCCAGTGGTTTGAGAGACGCCAGCCGTCCATGATGGAGATTTTGTGGCATTTTTCATCTGGCCTTTACGGGTTTCTCAAAATCGGGGACCAAAGCATGCAGCTTTACTTTCAATGTGGAAACGGTGAAAACGGGTGGCCCTGCTGGGTGATGTTCAGATAGGATGCCTCACCAGCAATGATTGGGCCGCGGTTTCTTTTGCTCATTGACTCAGCCTATCTCAGCCTCAAAGTAAGGTGCGAGTCATGTCAAAACAGAGAAACCTTGTGCACTCAGCGTCTCCCAGAGAAATCCAAAGTTTGTTTGACAGCCAAATCGAGTCTGTCATCCCAGGTTTAAGAAAACATGATCATATTTCTTCCTGTTTGGACAAGAAGGTCCACGAAGGAAGAATTGCTCTTAGTCCCAATGTGAAAGATAGTAATGTCGCTACAAGTACACCAGGTTTGGATTGAACCGGGCTATTGTACCATTGCGACTCTCTGGGCCATGCTAGCACTTGTGCATGGCCACCCCTGCTGACAACATGAGCTGCGTGGGGGATCTACCAGAAGGACGGACAGCGGCCCCAGACATGGTATGGGAAGACTTTAGCTGATTGGGTTTCATACCACAACAACATGCCATGAAATTTATTGTATTGTAGATTCCCCTCTGGTAAACTAACATAGATATAGAAAATCACCACTTTGACTAGCTAAATCAACTATAAATGGCCATTTTCAATAGCTATGTTAAATTACCAGACGGTACTTGAAAGAGATAGATGTCCACTTAACTGATCACCCAACTTCTGGGGCACAATGTTTTGGGAGTCTTGGAATCATGTGGAAAATCGCCTTCCCACAAAATCGCCATGCCTGTAGTTGCGCAAAAAGAACCGCAAAGAAACAAGCACCATCAATAATACTCGCTGATTGTTCTATCTATTGATTGTTCTTGCTGCCATGGGAATCGAAGTCATGTAACATTCGAGGTGGGCCCCCCCCAATTACAAGATGTCTTATAACCCCCATTAAGTCTAGATTTATGTATATATATATATATACCATACACCATAGTTAGTCTAGTCTTATAAGCGAACTTCTCTAAGTATGGGGCACCACCACCTTGTCATGAAGGTCACCAAGTTAGGTTTGTTTGCTAAAAAGAGTGCCCCAAAATTGGCTTAGAAACTCAGGTTCCCGGCTCAAGTAGCCATCATGAGGTTTGCCCAAACCATTACGCCCAAACTCAATGGTTTGGAATCTGGCTTTCCCGATTCAAAAGTCATTGCGGGAAACCCTTGGACAAACAAACATATCATTATCAGATTGTGTGTGTGAATATATATATATACATATATACTATATATATAATATATAGTTTGACATATATATATATATACATATATATATATATATGTGTGACCTATGTATATATATATATATACATACATACATGTATATGAATAAAATTGAATAGATACGTTACGTATCCTATATGTCCCGTTATATCTCCATTAAAGCCAAGGATGGTGTTCCCTTTATTCACCATACATTGGTTGTATTGTTCCCAATCAAAACCAGATTTTCTTATGGTGAAAGTGCTATGTTTATAATCAAGATTTAGTTGGCATTGATCATGTTGCAGGTCCAGTCATCACCCAACCATCCCAGGGAGTCTTTTGCAGACCCTGGATGTGGTGGAGCTCACAAGCGTTACCAGCTTTCTGGACGCCCGAGGCCAAACAAAAACCAAGAGATGGACGCTGGATGGATAGAAACCAAAGTAAGCACAAGGTTACCTACTTTCTTACTTTCTTACGGATACATGCTTGATATGTGTTTTCGTGTTTACGTACTTTTGTGTTTACATACTTTGCGCGTTTACTTACAACATAGATACGTGCTTACTTTGCAGCGTTGCATGCACACATGCATACATGCATGCATGTTTGCATTGCATTTTTATTGGCACATGTTTTTCTCGTATACACATGTACATTTGAATGATGTTGCGTGCTTTATTTGCGCCTATAGATCCATATAGATCCTATAAGTTTATGTATTGTTTTCTTGGTTTTATGTATATTATATATATATATTGATTTGATTTTATTTCAATTTTATTCTTGCATTTAGTTATTCGTGCATTTATGTGTATGTGTATCTTCTTACAAGTATATAAGTTAAGTATGATGTTTGTGCATTTAAGAATATAAGATATATTTGCTGGTTTGTATGTGTATGTTTGTGATGTGTTGACTAGTTTTGAGCAATGGATTTTGATATGTTTAATTTTGATATGTGAGAAATGTACAGGGTTTTCTCAGTGTTTATATGCGCGATGGTTTCATTTATAAGAATATGCACATGCATGTTTTTTGATTGTATCTCTCAAAGTGAATCCCATCGGTACCAAGATCAGCATGGATAAACATGGTTCCCCATCAGAAAATAGACCAAAATTTCGTTCGTGACTTGTAAAGTGGGAACCTCCTTTCGACTGGGTGCCAGGCGAAGACTACAGAAATGGGAAACCCCCATCAATGGAGGTTTGTTCAACACGACAACCACTACCATGTGGAGACGCACAAGAGAATTTTTTCCCTGGCCAAGAAAATCCAAAAGGTTTTCCAAACGACTAGGTATGATTCAAAGTTATTGACCATTTTTGGGAAGCTGAAATACCTTGAAATGCCGTGTGCAGATCCAAAACGGTCGCCCAAGTTTCGGGCGCCACGCGAAATGGCCAGGTCTGTGTCGATTGGAGGCCTGCAGTAGTTCCCTGCAGCAAGGTTTCTTCAATTCCTCTGCCAACCCAGGCCACTGGCGGCCATTTTTTTGTGATGATGGGATGGACACCAGCATCTTTGGAGTTTGCCACCTGATCTTCGGAGTCAAATTGAATACTTTCAAAGTAATGGTTCTCAAGTAACACATCATGGATAAACCTTGGGTAGTGTGTACTTCATGTGTTTGCCACATATCCCAACCAGCTTAAACGGATCATTTGTTGCGTAGACAAATCCAGCTTGATGACCCTGGGTGGCCTGGAGATGGTAAGATCTCTGCTGGATTGGTTTCTATCAACCAAGAATAAACCCATGGGTTTTGCAGACGATTTTCTTCTGATGTAAAACTTAACTAAAAGTCCCATTTTTCATAATTCTCTGATGGAAGAGTCCAATTTTCCATGAGTTCGAAGCATTCGAAGTCATTCCAAGTCGCTTCCCAAGCGCGCCAGAACGGGCTCCCTGGCGTGTGGCTGCCATCCAGCGCGGCCTTTGCATCCTGGAAGCTGCCGCAGGTGAACAAAAGGGAGGCTGGAGGGTCGAGGTGCACCAAAGGCTGAAGCGCTTCTATGGGAAGCTGCATTCTGTGACTTGGAATGAAGCACATGTTGTTCTAAAAACTGGTTATAAAACCGACCGGTTTTCTGGGGATATTTCACAAGACTGGGATACGATGTATCTCACCAACAATATGGTGGTGGATAGTTTCATGATGGCGTGGCAAGGGGTTTACAGGGCGGATATCATTTCTGTGACTGGCATGAAATCATAGATGTCCCAATTTTTACTGGTTGGAAAAAAGAGAGGTGTTACCCCCATGATTCACAGCCAATAGGCACATGATAATAGACGGTATACCAGAGTGGCCCCCCCTTTTTTCCCCAAAACCACAGTATTGGATGAAAAACATTGTATTGCCTGAAAAGGGAGTGAACACCATCCATTTTTATGGATCACCATGATCCAAGGGGACAGTTGGGATGAAACGATGACCAACAATATCTGCAAAATGGATATCAAAATTGGGAATATGATAATAGCTCAAGATTCAAGATGAATCGGGAAACACATGGTGTTGTCTGAAACTGGATGGACATGGTGTGAATCTGCCACATGTATGGCAACTAAATGGCGAACAGGCGAACATAAGCCACCAAAACTTTGGGGCACCCCATGTTCAGACACACCCACATCCAGTTGTCAAACCACTATTCCACCGCATTCCATCCTGTAGTGAATCAGCGTTTTCGGATGGCTTATGTTGAAACAGACGCACATGTGGATTGGTCTGAAAAACATATGGATTATGGAGGTTTCCTAAAATGGTGGTACCCCCAAATCATCCAAAAAAATCGACCATGACTCAGTATTGAACCCCATGGTGACTTGGGAAGTTATTTGTAGGAAGCCCCCATATGGTACTCCAAAATCCAATGGATTCTCGTCACTTTCCGTATTTTCAGACGGCCCTGGGATGACAAATGGTGGTGGCTTAGGTGACCTCCCCCGCGAACTGGCAATGGCCCATCTATGGCCTGGAGGGCGTGGAACGTTTGGAACGGATCACTGAGAGCTTCATGCAGTCCTGTCGCGGCTTGCAGGTGGGGAGCCGCAGATCTCAGCCACAAAAAAACATGGGATTGGACCCAACAAAAGAACACGTAGAGGGGATTGAATCTAGAAAAATGACCCAGAGTACTTGGGGATTCGATCCTGAAAAATGGGATGAGCTGGTGAGTTGAACTTTAGGAGATGGGATTTGCGAATGATATCTGGGGCAAATGCGGATGGCGTCTTCTTAGTCAAGCCCCAGAAGTGATGATGAGCAAGAGCCCAAGACTGACATAGATTCCAGGTTTGCGAATGATGATCATTTGCCTACACTGAACCTACAGTTGCCTGGGCTGATTTGGCTTCCCCCTGAAGCCCGTGGGCGTGAGCCCACAGTTTCATGTGTTGCAAGGTCAATCTTTGGTGAAAGTTTTGGGTCCCCAATTTTGAGGCGAAAATGTTGGGCCTCTTTTTTGTAGACAGACGTAGTTACTTGTAACTTGTACCTGACCTGAGAAGTATATAGCAATATGTATATATATATATATATAGCTTCCTTTCCGAGGTCAAGCCAATGTAAAAACCACAGTTACAGGTGCTACTGTATGTCTTAAACAATAATTTAAGTAATGACCATTAATTACCATGATTATATATATATATATATGTATAACCATATATTACATATATCATATATCCATTTTTGGAACCACAACTGCACCCAGCTTTCTCCGCCTTCTTCGGGATTCGTTTTCTGATTGCTGCAGGTGCACCTCCTGGAGTTTGCTTTCCAGCCGAAGGACCGGTTTTTGAGATCGATCGAGACCACTTTGTGGACGAACATAAGTTTGATGTGATATTAAAGATGTGAGTTAATCAACCCTATAACTATAATTCATTATAGTTCATTGTTGAACATTGAACTCACATAGTTCTTTTTTGAACTAATGTGATATTAAAGACATTAAACCTTCAAAAACCCTTAGAATATAACTAACCACACCCAAAACAATAGGATTACTGTATCTCTATTTTCTGATGCACCAGAGCCGGGATAGTCAAAAAATGTCAAAAATGTCAATAGCTTGTATTTTTACCAACTGCGGTTGTTGAAGAGCCCAGATGACCTCCAATAGTTTTCATACGAGGTATAGGGGTGGTGAACCTCCCATGTTCCAGCCCCCCCAGCTATAACTTGGTTTTTAACTCCCATAAAAGCTATAGATATGTCTACAATAAACCATGTCGTTAACCTAGTGATAAACCAGCTTAGCTGCCATGAATCATCTATCAATCCCCATGCCCCGAACCTAGATGCCCCACCATAGGCGAGCTCGTTCTCCAGGAGGTGCAGAACGCCTTGCAGAATGCCAACGAATGGAGCCCCCCGCCCCCACCGGCGAAATCCAATCAGTACCAGGCCAGGCCGCGCGAAAGATCAAGATCTGCTGAGAGAACGAGGTTTTTAAGGGTGGTCTTTTCAAAGATTGCAATTCTGTGATTGAATAGATTGTTTTTACGGATGTTTTTTTTTTAGGAAATGCTTGAACCTCTTCTTTTTCCCATCCTCTTCCCCCTGGTGAGAGATACACAAGGAGAGGTATGTAAGAAATCCTCACAGAGCAGGCTTCACCTTGTACTTAACCCAAGTCATTTGGGGCTTTCCGAAGTCATGGGGGTAACCCCCCGGTCATCATCCAAGTCAGAGCAGGTCATCATCCAAGTCAGACCATGACTCAGTATTGAGTTCCGTTTGGTGACTTAGGGGTACCATGGGGTACCCCATGACTTCAGAACCCCCATATGACCCCATTAATCAATGGTGCATTGCAGTTAATCCCATAATTATCCATCTTTATCCGATATTAGCCGACTATTGTATCATATAAACCCATCAATATCCCATTATTCCATCCCAGAATCATTATTATATTATCTTAACCCATATATATGTTTCATATATTAAATCATATCATTATATCATATTATTCATATGGGGGTTTCCTAAAATGGTGGTACCCCCAAATCATCCATTTTCAATCCGGATTTTCCATTCGAACCCATCTCTAATGGGGTACCACCATTCTAGGAAACCTCCATATATTAACCCATTCATATCCCATTCATATCCCATGGTTTCACCGTTGAAAATATCGCCTCCCTTAGGGCGCCTTCCAGCAGCTGCTGGCTGTCCACCAGCTGCACCTGGAAGCCTCGGTGCAGCCGTTGATGACGCGCCAGGGAGGGGTGGAGTGCGCCCTTTTTCTGGAGCTCAGGCACCGGATTTTGGGTGTTTTTTGATGTAGGTGAAATGGGAAATATGATGGGAAAAATGGTATTTTCCATTTGGATAATTAATGATAATTATATATATGTATATTTCCCATATGTTTTTTGATGTACCCTCTGGTTATGACTAACAGTTTGCCATGGAATAGCTGGTTAATTTTGGATGATGTTCCCAGCGAACGAAACCTCCATTTAGTTCGGGGATTCTGTATGGCTATGTTAAATAACCAGAGGGTAGTTGAAATGGGAAATATGATGGGAAAAATTGTATGTTCCATATGGATAATGATATACATTTCCCATATGCATTGGATTGGTTGAAGGGAAATCTGAACCGGAAACCATGGATTTTCCCATGAAATCTGGGTTTCAATTTTCCCTCAAACCAATCCAATGATTTTTGGTTGTTTTTTGAGGGGATTATCAACGGGCTACCCCCTGGCCGAAACTGCAGTTACTGAGGTTTTTTGGGGAAATATGTGATTCATCAACCGATGAACTGGTTAAAATCTTGGTATTTTCAGACAAACCCAAATTGATATTGACGGGATTTGTTTTTTCCCCTTCTAAGAAGGTGTTTTCCTTGCTCGCCATTTGACAGTTCCTGTGTTCTATAAATGTGGAAATTGGTTGCAGTTATTGGCGAGGTATTTCTGGGAATATAACGAAGGTCCCACAAAGTAGGGATTTATGGGGATATCATTGAATATAGTTGGGATGATAATAAATTGCATATAATTGTGATATAATGGGATGATAATTGGAATCCAATTGGAATATACCCTCTGGTACAGAAAATCATCCCAATTTTGCAGCACCAGGGATGGTGCAAACTTGGAGATGATAATCCATTTCTATGGCTGAACATCACAAAACAATTGAAAGCACCAGATATGCCTCATATAAACTATTGAAAACACCCAGCATCACCACAAAATCAAAATCAATGTTTGAAATCCAGGTCTAATCCATGATGTCCCCATGACTAACCATAAATTGATGGTAAACTTCGTATATACCCTGTGGCAATCAAACATGGCCGGCCGCCGGGAAATCCCCGCACTAAATGGAGGTTCGAGCTGGGAAAATCATTGAACTAAATGGGGGATTTTCCATTGCGGATTTTTTGGAGGATATGGACTGGCTACATCGGGGATGCAAGTGCCAATTACGCATAAGCGGTGATCATCACCCAGGAAAAGTTGATGGCTGGGGTATATCCCAATGATCTCCCTGCTTAGATGGTTTTCATATATGGCTATTACCCACTTACCATACTCTTACGATTCCAGGGGTGCATGATGAGAGGGACGAGCAAAAATCCCGAGAAAAATAGGGAGAAGGGGTGAACAATGGGATTTGTGTTAGGTTTCTGTGATCCTAAAATATCCTAAAGATGCTAAATCTGAGTGTTAGTAAAGTGATAGCATGGGGACCGTTCGATGGGAGCCGTTGGACTCCTGCCGTGCGGCAGAGAATATAGGATTACATGGAAAAGAATTGACAATCACAAACAAAATTCATCAAAATTCCAGAGCCAACCAAAAAAATGAAAGCTGAACTAAACGAATCGTAAATTAAACACATGCAAATCAACCTTTTAAATTAGATAATAAGAAACAAATGATGATAGAGCAGGCAGACACCATGGAATGCGTATCGTTCTTTTTTCCACCATCTTTATTGTTTTTCCTGGTTTCAATTATATATAATTTACTAGACTTCGGAACTGAAATGGTGTGATTGAAACCTCACTTAACATCAACATGGGAGAAGCTTCAGCTACGATTCTGTTTTCACTGGTCAATGGCTGGTGGTTTGCCTCGAACGTGAGACTGCACGTCCGCTGCACAGCTTGGTTCAAGATCACTTTGTTCTTTTGCGGCTGTGGTTCCGGTGGTTTTGCATTCCGACCCATTCCCACAATCTAGGAATCTAGGTCAGCCATGCGTGACTAGGAAAGCGAATTTAAAGCGTTGGCTAAAGTGTTGGTTTTGAGACCGAATTTAATGTATTTTGAAAATGCAACTACGTATCAAGATATGGCAGGAGTTGTTCCTAGTTCTGTGGGGCCCACTATTGGAATGGGTCAAAACCCTCGTATTCTGGTAGCGTCCCAAAAATATCCAAAAATTGGATAGGTTAGGGATATAGAATTAGGATGAATTAAGCATATTTAGGCTACAAAAGGATGATAGTTTCCCCAAGGGTGTTGCTTGATCCATACTGGGCCAACATGTACCCGTAGCTCCAAGCTGTGGAAGATGGGAAGCAGATGCAGGGATTGCCACAAGGCAAGCAGACCCTGTACGACGCTGGGCACTGATTTGGAAGTTTGAGCATCTTTACGTTGGGGGTGCATCCCCCAGATAGCAAGTGGGTAATCCATATTTTATTGATTCATTTAGTTTAATTACTTAGATAGCCCGCATATGTAAATGGTGATATTCCACATACAACTGGGTTGTAATTTGTCAGTAGGATCTTGCTGGATCTTGCTGGTCCTGGCCGTAGTTTTTGTCGTATGAAGATGGATCAAAACCTATGAAAATCCCCCGGATTTGCTATGATCCACACCATATTCAGGGGATGAACATCCATATCTACCGGCTGGTGGTCACAACTAGGAGTTGATCCATGGCACATTTTAATCCGGCCTGAGAGTATGTAGCAGATGCCTCAGGACGAAACTGCCCAAGAACCAACCCACCAAGCAAGGAATTACCAAGTCAATATGCCGTAATATGCCTTCAATATGCTTTACTACCCTCCAGAAATTTGAACATAGCTATTGGACTGCGGACCGCCCAGAAAGCACCCCACGGCTTGGTAGCAGAGGGTGGTTGGATACGATGATTTGCCCGTGAATTGCCACACTGACCACCATCGAATTTACTGTACGTTCTGAATTGAATCATCCAGCCGCCGTCATAGACTTCAAAAAAATGTTGGTGTAGCTGTGTAACCAGCCAATAAATCAAGTTGGACTACTGCTGTCATGGATTTCTATTGAGATTCTCACCAGGTAAGTTGGTCAATCTCCTCATCTCTGATGGTTTTTTCATGGGCAACTTCCCACATGAATGTGCATCCCACCTTGCAACTGGATTTTCAGCCATGAATCTACTTGGTGAAATCCCATCAACCATAGGCTAGCGGCTATGGTGATATCAACCACTTCGGGTTCCGGGTGATGCCTTGACGGGGCGCCTTGGCCCAGGATGTTCTGAACCTCGCCCCTGATGCTGGCCTGGATGAGATCAAAGCAGCTTTCAAGCGCACAGCCCTGCAGGTTCACCCTGACAAGGGAGGGAGCAAGGACGGGCACGGAGCAAGGCCACAAGGGTGCAGTGCTTAGTAATTGGGGTTAGTTTCCAAAACCCCATGGGAAAGCAGGTGACTGGCCAGGGTTAGTAACCAGCTACTAGATTGGATGGGATGGGAAGCTGCAGGTCACCCAAATCCTGATCGGTTGGAGCTGGTCTCTTGTGAGACGCTTGTTTACATTCAATCAATGGCTAGTGGATGGCAGTGGAGCTTGTTGGGTTTTGCACCCCTACATGTGTATCCAGTATCTACATGTCTACACTTTACGCCATACATATGTAGGAAAATACATGAAAATACATTCAGGGTTGCCAATGGCCCTGGCGCATTTTCCACAGCAGGAAGCGTTTCAGCAGGTGTACCAAGCGTTCCACGTGCTGACCAATGCAGAGTCGCGTAAGAAGTATCTGGGCATCATCTCCGGTGCCGGATGTCCATGACTCCATGATTGATTCACATACAGATCATGGTGAGAAAAATGGGGACATTTGGTATGCGGATTGCATGGGGACTCAATAGGATTTGATGGCATATGGAACCAACATGAACCAACACTATACAACTCTATGATATGAATTTCTCCAGAAATGGGGTATACCACGCAAGGTATGCCTTAAACAATGTCTTTAAAATTGCAATTCTATTGGGGAAGATGATAAACCATGTGATTTGCGGGTATCCCAAGGTGAGTCGACATTTGCCATATGTTTCAGGGGGTTCACAAACGTGGGAAGCAGGTTTGGCCTGTAGTTGTGGATCTGACCCTGCTTGTTTTTTGACTGATGATGATATAATATGATATAATCACATCCCCCGATCATGTCAAATAACCCCCAAAATGAATATATCATACTATAGAAGTGGCTAACGCCCTGGTGCCGCCGACCCCAATTTTATTGGAGGGGGCTAGCCAGTCCAAGAACCCCCTCCCTCAAAGTACGCGCCCAAAGCAGCGTGATTTCCCCTGGTACCAAAAACCAAAGAACTTTGCACCCTCTGTTCATTGAATGTGGCCGTTTCTGATCAAGTATCGCAACAGAAACAGAAGACGCATGGACAACACAGTATCCTGAAGGAGGTGGCTAGCTCCAGTATTACGGCTTTCGGTCTATGCTGTAGGTGATCTTAGGTGCCACTGCAAGGACTGTGGCCTGAGCGGCCCACAAAGGCTGTGGCCTGAGTCGCAGGCTGTGGCCTGACGGCGTCCGAATGGCGTGTGGCCCGAGCGGCCCACACAGGCTGTGGCCTGAGCCGCCTTTAAAACCAAAGACTGTGGCCTGAGCGGCCCTCGGGGAACGTTTTAGGCTTTTGATGGCTGCCAAACGGCAGTCTTGAAGCCTCTAAAACCAAAGGCTGTGGCCTGAGCGGCTTTGACGGCTGCCAAGTGGGAGTCTTGAAGGCCTCTAAAACCAGAGACTGTGGCCTGAGCGGCCCGCGGGGCACGTTTTTGGAACTTTTGCAAAGTGTAACTTTGGGGCGTAAGGTGATTCCGTCGGTGCCGCTTAGTGTTGCGGCTCAGTCAGAGTTGCATCATCCCCAATTTTCGNTGGGGCGTAAGGTGATTCCGTCGGTGCCGCTTAGTGTTGCGGCTCAGTCAGAGTTGCATCATCCCCAATTTTCGGTTGGTGGGTTGGCGCTGCCATGTGCAGGGCCCTTCGCCTATTGATTGGGCTTTTGGCCGTGAAGGAAGTGCCCGGGTGGTGGGGTGAGGCTGAACGTGATGTACCAAAGCCCCCCGCCTTTCGCACAGACCCGAAGCACTATCTGCAGTGGTGGTACAATCGAACCCTCAATTCGACTTGGGCCATGGAGGACATCTGGGAGTTCACACCCCGGAGCTGGGATGGTTGGCTATGGATGCTTTTCGATGCGGTGTTCGGCACTCTGGGATGGATGATATTTGGGCGGAGCTGGGACCAGGTTCGCAGCGGCTTCTCGATCATGATCCGGCTGAGCGCTTTGCTTTTTGTTTGTGTATCCATCCACTACATTCTGGCATTGTGCTGGCCGGTAGTGTCATTGCTGATGGGCATAGCATTGACGCTGATCTGGTTGGTGCGGACAACCCTTAAATGTTGTGGCCGGGCTATGTTCTACACTCAACGATGGACTGGTGGAGTCCCTGAGGCGGTGAATGCTTCCTTTTTTGGCCCTGAATNTTGTGGCCGGGCTATGTTCTACACTCAACGATGGACTGGTGGAGTCCCTGAGGCGGTGAATGCTTCCTTTTTTGGCCCTGAATTAGGCGAAGCTCCTGAGACAGGGGAACTGAGGAAACTGAAACGCAGTGGAGACGCAGATCGCTGGTTGCTCATTCGAAGGAGTGGACAGACGGCTATTTTTAAGGTGTCTAGCATCAAGGCATCTGGCTTGTACGTGACCATTGAACCTGGGTCCATGCGAGGTGATTCAAACCTCGTGCAGTCGCTCCAGGGCTACGACAAGGTGCACATTTGTCGACACGACGCCTGCAATGAAGAAGGACCCCATTTTAAGCAGTACGCAGTTGCCAAGCAATTCAGTCCCGAAGGTTTCCAATTAGCAGCGGCTTCGGCAGAGGCTCAACAAGCTGGCCAACGCATGTGGAGCTGGTTTCGAACAGGAGCGCATCATGCAGTGCAACGAGCAAGGGACCTGGCATCTGAATCGGAGACGGAGGACACCCGCTGTATGGCGTCCAAGCTGCGCTGGGAGGATGACAGTGGCTCTCAGCGATTGTGTAGTGATGTTTGTACAGCTAGCGGTAGTTTAGATTCTCCTGTGCTTGAGGAAGACTTGCCGGTAGGAGTAGCTAGTTGCACCTTATGCCCCAAACATGCTGCTAAGTATCTTCAAGGACGGTTCCAACTTAAGTGCGTAGTTGCAGGCTGCATGAAGTTGGGAGGTTGTGAAGGCCCCAATGGGATCCGGTTCTGTGCCGCGCATTTCGAAGCGCAACGCCCCAGCAGTGCCAGACGATCGTCCAGGTCACGCTCTAGAGTTCGTGAACGAGGAGAAGGAGATGAAACAGAGGATGAGGGAGATCGTGGAGGCCTACGACGACGAGTACGACATGATCCGGGACAAGTTCGAGGAGCCGATCCGGATGCGGAGCGTTTGGTTGAGGAGATGAGGAGTGTGACCGAAACGCCGGAGGGGCGGGTCCGGAAGAGGGTGCATGAGGAGTCGTCTCCGGGAAGGACTCCGAAGTCCGCTGTTCAGAGGAGCCTTGCTCGCTTGGGCATGATCAACTCTCCAGATAGGAGGGATGTCTTATCGACCTTGGAGGAGTTCCTGGCGCAGTTCGTCGATGCCAAGGATCTGGGCTTGGACGAGGAGGACGTGAGGAGTCAGATGGCGGCGACAGCTGGGCTTTCATTGAAGGACTTCACCCAGACCTTGTACGACCAGGCAGTTGAGGAGCAGCGGAAAGGCACAAAGGGTCTTACGAAGTTCCTGGCGAAATGGAGAAAACAGTTGGCGGCAGAGCCCGCTTCTGTTGGAGTTGGAAGAGGAAGTAATGCAAGTTGGAGTGTTGTGGGAAGCCCGGAGGAGTCTCATGTCAGTACCACGCCAGAGTCGGTGAGGACGATGAGCAGCAGTACGACTTCAGGGCTCGTGAAGTTGCCACCCCCAGGCATTTATGGAGCAGAGGACAGGAAGGCAGGCACGGGAGCATCCCCGCAGGATCAGGCTATGATGGATATTGCCAAGGCCATCCAGCACCAGACCACGGAGTTGGCCACTTTAGTCAAAACTCAAGGAGATGCAGGAGGAGTGGCTACGCCAGGGTCTATGAAGGCGTTGGGAAAGACTTCAGAGGAGTTGGTTTTCCTTTTGAGGGCTTGTGGCCAGTACACTGTGGAGGTTGGCAACAGCGAGTATGGTGGAGGGTTGGCCCAGGCCTTGTTAGCAGCTCAGGCAGGAGCTTCCACCAAGTTGAGGAATGCTGGATTCCGCCAGAAAGTCACTCCCCGGCTTGCAGTGGGTTTAGCAGGGCCCTTTTGGGGAACGCAGGAGAAGCATGCTTTGTCAGTGGCTGATTTTGTGCCCTGTTCGGATGCGGAGCTGGATCAGCATGCTGTGGAATGCCGCGCCGGGAAACCCATCAACGAACAGAGACCACCAGCCCCTACGCGCTATGAGGATTGGGCCAGCCGGGTGAAGCGCCAGACTGACGTGTGGGCTTTGGTCTATGGCAAGGAGTGGAGAGCTGTCAAGGAGCACGCGGCGCAACTACTTGGAGAGTGGCATTTGGGAGCACCTCACAGATGGCCTTTGCAGATCGTCAGTGACGTTTGGGAGGAGCTCCATTGGCGATTCTTTGAAGAGTTGAAGCAAGAGTTGCGGAAGATCAAAAGCATCAGCGGCCGGGAAACTATGACTCTATCAGACCTCAAGTTCTATGCCCTGATGCCGAATGAAGAGGGTCAACCGCCATTGCAGTTGCCAAGGACTTTTGATTTGAATTTTCCTGATGGGTGGTTCATGACAGAGGTTTTGCCGCGCATTGAGAGAAGGCAGGAGAGGATGTTGTGGAAGCTCACATGGGAAGGGGCGGCGAAGAGTCGTGGCTCAGGTCAAGCGGCTGGAGGAAGCGATGGAAAGGCTGAGGATAAGGTCACTTTGAAGACCTTGTTGGGCCCCAAGCTTACAGTTGAAGAGACCAACCGAGCAAAGGACAGGGCCCCTGTGGGAAAGGATGGAAAGCTGCTCTGTTGGGGCTTCCTTTCACACCTTGGCTGCAATCAGGCCAATTGCCAACGAGCTCACGAACATCTCAAAGGGTCGTTTGAGGCCCTCGACCCGGCTGTGCAGATGCAGTTATTGAAGCGAGGAGGACTTAAGAGGATGCGACAGGAGACCAAGGAGACGGCCGTGGACAAGATCAAGGAGCTGAGACAGCAGGTAGCTCAGGACAAGAGTTCGAAGATTCAGGATGGTCAGACGCGGAGACGAGCTGGGCAGGAGACGCAGGTAGAGGAGGTACAACCGGCTCAGGATGCCAGCGCCACGAAGAGGGCAGGAGGAGTGACATGGCAGGCTCCGGCTGAGATGATTGAGATCGACTACACCAAACAGGAGCAGCAGTTCGCCGACTTGGTGGAGGGCCCTTCGCAGGATGTGTTTAAACATCAGGAGCGTGATGGTGTTCCACATGGAGGACGGCAAGGGAGTTCAGCACCCAAGGAGGCACAGGAGTTGCTGAGGAGAGCGCAGAGCTTGGCAGAGGGCCCGGTGTTGAGCAAGCTGCAAAACGCTTCAGATGACTTGTACGCATGGGCGGCCACTAGGGTTGCTAATGACCCGAGCATCACGCTGGAGCTTCTGTTGGAGGACATGGTGCAGTTCGGCCTGGGTGAGCTGGCGGCGGAGGCAGCCAGAATCCTCGAAGAACATGGAGGAGGGAAGGCAGGAAGCAGTCGCCGATGCGTTATCCAGGAGACAGTTTGGACTGACGAAGGGCCAGGTCGTGCTATGGTAGAGATCGATGGTGAGAACTGGGTTTCGTACGACTACCGTGAGGAGATTCAGATGACAGAAGAACTTGCAGGATTACTTGGTGTCGTGGTGCCAGAGGTTGAAAAGCGACAGTGCGTGACGAAGGTTTTGGCTGCAGGGCATCTACGTGCTAGTCATCCAGATTCTGATGTTCCTTCAATGTCGAGGGTGCAGGAGTTGGCACAACAGTTCAGGTTGGAACAAGCCAGGATGGCAGTTGAGGCGGAGGGTGTCATGGGCCACCCCGAAAACCGTATCACAGCCATTGAACATGAGCTCAGGATGTACACTCATGACATTTTGAAGCCGCACCACGACAAGGACTATCGAGCTCTGGCTGTATTCCCTTTGGAGGTCTTGGAGGCTACGCGGGTGGTGGTGCTGCGCGTTGACTACAAGGGCGACTACGTCCCGGAGGTGGTTCAGGGCTCACATTGGAAGACGGGTCAGCCGGACATTTGGGCTATGATTTGGAAAGGTCATATGACCCTCTTGGAGCCTCTGAAGGACGCTCAGAAGGGAGAGATCTTGGCACGCTTTGATGTCTACACCACGCCCAGTTTGGGTTTCAGATACTTCTGGCATCAACGACATGATCAACCGCGTACAGCTCCTGGCATTCTTGCATGTCGGCATTGCAAACCTTTGAAGAAGGCTGGAGCGTCTGAGGTTGAGACGGTTCTTCGCAAGACATCTTGCCTTGCAGCAGCAGCATGTTGCGCTGCCGGAGGACGCCAAGAGGTGTATCATGTTCGACCTGCATCGCAAGGAGCTGGGCCTACAGGTTTGTGTCTGCGTGAGTATTTTGCAGGACATGGGGTGATGACAGAAGGGTGGTTGAAAGCTGGTGAACGTGCGATGGAGCCGGTTGAGTTCTACACACATCCACATCTTCGCCAAGGACCTCGACCCGATCATGACCTATCGCAACCCGCTGTCCAGGAGCGCTACTTGCAGGAGATTGACGAGGATGTCACCAATGTGGAGTGGTTGGCGTGCCCTTGTACTACGTTTTGCGATTGGAACTTGCAGAACCATGGGACCCGAACCTTTGAGAATCCAATGGGTGCGCCCAATGAAAAGGAAGCCTTGGGTAACAAATTGGCAATCTTTGAGGCAACAGCTTTTGAACGTGCTCTTGATCGTGGCCATTTCCCCATTGCGGAAAGTTCTGGTCGCTCGGGTCGTTATCCCAAGATGTGGCATCTACCATGCTGGCAGAAGATTTTACAGCGCCCGGATGTGGACTTCCTGGAGATTGACATGTGCGCCTATGGCTTGGCACCGTTGGATGCTTCTAGCCCGCATGCTTTCTACAAGCATCGCACAGGACTGGCCTTTCCTCGACATCCTGCCTTTCGACAAGCATTGTTTCGTGTCTGCCCTGGCTTGTCGGCGAGCCACCAACATGTTCCACTGCAGGGCTGTCGTGCCAATACCACGGTCACTCGATGTACTGAAGCCGGTGTCTACTCCGACCAGTTTGTGCAGGCGGTGGTTCAGGCTTTGCAGCTTTTGGTTGTGAGGGGGGGGCAGGCCACATGGGCCATATCCTCAACTACGGCAAGCGGGTGGTTTGGTGGGTAGCAAAGGAGGCTTCAGACGAGAGCAAGTTCCAGGACGGTCGAGCAGTAGTAGCTCAAGGAGCAGTGGCAGTGACGATGACGAGGAGGCTGAGGAAGAAGAGACCCCAGTGGAGGACATGGATTTCGAAGCAGAGATGCAGGATCTTTTTGGAAACGAGCCCTACGAGCTGGATGAGCCCTATGAGCCGGAGGAGCCCTACGTCCCGGAAGAGCCCTACGAGTTTGAGCCCTATGTTCCTGAGGAGACGGGTTTCTCTGAGGAGTCCGACGTGTCTGCAGAGCACGAGGAGCATGAGGAGCCGATGGAGGAGGGGCAACGGCTTCAGAGGGAAGCCCATCCTGGAGGACCAGAAGACCCAGATGACGCAGGTGACAGTGATGGCAGTGATGATGAGGAGATGGCGGAGTCCACTACCCCAACCAGTGTGGCCGATTCACCACCGTCCGGGGAATCCCTACCAATCTCAGATGGTGAGCCCTTGCCGGAGTTGGCCATGAAACATGGAGACGAGTGTTTCTACAACGAAGGGACAGGTCTTCTTTGGATTTGGCACAAGGTGGCCAGGAGGAGGTTGGTGGTGCCTCGAGGAGAAGGGTGCCCATTTCCTGAGCATTACTTCAAGCCGGACCGATGGACTCGATGTGAGCGAGCGGAGCCTGGGCATCCTGCGGAGGTGGTGGAAATCCATGATGATTGGCCGATGCAAGAAGATCAGGTGGGACCGTTTGGGAGCTGGACAGGATGGACGGTTTTCCAGGTGGTCGGGTATGAGAGCCCTATCAGTTGCCCATGGGACTTGGGTCAAGATTTTGAGGATGGGCCAGGAATGGCTGGTCGCAGAGCGGCAGGGAGTAACCCTGAGACTGGAGCTTCGAGTGCGGGGCCCAATCTGGGTACTTACAGGCTTGGAGGAGTAGCCCAGAACAGAGGGTCAGAGGAGTCGGTGGCCGAGACTGTGTGATTGACGACGTGCAAGATCAAGAGGTTGAGACGTGGAGGAAGATTTGCAAGGCAGGCAACGCCCTTTTGACTGCAGCTGGGACGGTTCAGCATGCGGCGGAGGCTTTGTGGCAAGTGCGAGAGGATTTGGGGAGGCACAATCTACAAGGTGTGGAGGATGCAGATCTTGAGGAACTGTTGCACCCGGACCACTTGGCCTATTTGAGAGATGTGAGGAGATATGGAATGCCAGCCAGGTATGTCGGTGAGCGGCAGAGGATCAAGACAGATCCACATCCACGAGCACGTGCAAATTTACCACAGGTGTTTCGGCAGTTGTTCAAGGACGTGTCAAAGCATCGCATCTTGGTGGTTGATGCGGATCACCCGGGCTTACAACATACAGCTTCATCCCCGTTCGAGGCCGTTCCCAAGATGCTCCCCAATCGGGCCCTATCTACGGAGGTGAGATTGGTGCATGATCAAAGGGGAATCAACAGTGGTACCTCGAAGGAGTTGCATCCACCCGCAATTCAACCGCTGCACCAGCAGATCGTGAGGAGGATCCTGTTTTGGAAGGGTAGATTTCCGAAGGTCCCTATCATGTTGGCCAAGAAGGATGTAGCGGGGGCGTTCAGACTGTTGTGGGTAGACCCAAAGGATGTGGAACTCTTTGCTGGTGAGGTACCATGGAAGGTTGAGGCTATGGGTTCTGGAGAAGGTGCGAAGGAGCCAGAGGATCCAGTATCAGTTACCATGCTCTTCCTGGTCAGCAGCTTTGGGTTTTCGGGTTCGCCTGGAGAATGGAATGTTTGGGGTCGCGCCACAGAGGAGGTGCACCGGTGCTACAAGCCCTCCGAAGGGCGGAGAGATGGAGGTCTACATTTTGATGGGAAGATCTTGGTCGACGACATGGTGCTGGTGGAGCCTTGTGTTGGGTTGCGGCCTTGGGTTTCGAGTGAAGTCTATGAGGCGGCAGTTGTCAAGTTGCTTGGGCCCAATGCGATTAACGCCGCCAAGGATGCCGAGGAAGGGTACTTCGCGGCGGAGCAGACGGTGTGGGGCGTCATCATCAATGCTCAGACGGAGAGAATGTCCTTGCCCGAGGCGCGGGTGCTCAAAGGTGCCTATCTCCTTGCGGAGGGTCACTTCGACTATGGAGAACGCAGCTTGACCTTGAAGGAACTGCAACGCTTCAGGGGAATTGCAACAGGATGGACCACTATAGTGACAGGCCTCAAGAATGAACTCAAAGCCGCAGACCGCTTCCTTGGAGGTGTTGACGGAGGAGCTCAGGTCAGGCCATCGAAATGTGAGCCAGGTGGTGAAGATGAGGAGACTGCTTGGGAAGACTTGTGGGCGCTCTTTGAGGAATGTCGATGGCTTTGTTCGAGGTCGGAAACTTGGGCGGAGAAGTTTGGCGGCAACATCAAAGAGGTTTTACCTGCAATGGAGCGCCTATCTATTCCAGGTGAGATGAAACTGGCGGCAGTGTTCGTTTCGTCGGATGCCACACCCTCAACCATTGCTGCCATTGATTGGACGCATGGGAAGGCGTGCCGGGAGAAGATCGAGGAGCTTCGATGGTGGGTGAGCCAGGCATTGGAAGGTGACAGCTCTCAAGAAGGACCGTTGGCAATCCATTTGGGTGAGATGTTTTCATTCGTGGCATTCGCGTGCCGGATCGGGGCCCTATGGTCTGGAAAGGTGGTGATCTATGGAGGTGACAACCGAGTGGTCTACCACTGGATATCCAACCGGAAGAGTGGAGTGCGAGCAGGCCGCCTGTTGATCCGAGTGCTGAATTTGGTCGAGATGCGGTTTCGATGTCAGATTCTTGGAGGATGGTGGCGAACGTACCACAATGAGGATGCCGATGCCTTGACGCGTTTGGAAGATGAGGAGGCTCAGGAGTTCATGAAGCAGAAAGGATGGGAAGCAGTGGACGTCAAGGAGAGCATCCGGCAGGCGCTTGAGGACACAGCGAGATTCGGGCCATGTTTCTTGTCGTGGGCACAGGATGAGGATCGGCATGAGATGATGCGGCTTCGGGAACTGCGGATGTTTCGGTCAATACATCGACAACCGAAGGCAGTCAAGGAGTTGGACATCTTTGAGTGGACGCAGCGAGATCGAGCGGTGAAGGACTTTGAGTACTTCCATGACTTTGAGGCGGAGAAGAGGGTGCGAGTGGTGGCTGCCACTATTGGACCAGATCCGCGGGGGAAAGTCGTTGGGAGGCTTTGGGACTATTTGGGCGCGGAGGAGTTTGGTGGCGCTGTGATTGAAGGGCCGAGAGATGTGGACTGGGATCGATGCGAAGCATTGGCAGTTGCGCATGGATGGAAGACAAGCAGACTAGAGTTTTTGACATCAGAGGTCGGCGAGGTTTTGGTGCGCAGGAGAGTGGTGGTCTTTGTCCACAAGGAGGAGCTGCATCAGGAGGAGGTAGAAAACCTGCTTCTCAAGGAAGTCAACCCTCCCACTTTGGGAACAATTTTGAAGAAGGCCAAGCCGGAGGATTATGTGGAGTTCACCAAGTATGAGGTTGCGATGGCGGATGGGAACCGGCATATGCTACCAATGGTGGGCGCGCATGTTTGGATCGGTGGAGGAGATCGTCAGATGGTGTACCGAATGAGTGGTCCCGGGAGGTGGCCGCTCACCAAGGAGGGCGCAGGCGTTGAGGAGCTCTACGTTGTCGACCGAGCGGCGCCGACCGGGACCGTGCGAAGGCTGACCAGAGAGGAAATTTGGAAAGCCCAGGGGCGCACCATGAAGGAGTGGGAGTCGGTGTCGGAGGCGTTAGGTTCGGAAAGAGCGTCCAGGGATGGTTGTGCGGCAACAGGCAGGAAGACTGCGTTGGCCTTGCTTGGGGTCATGGCAGAGCTCTCGGGCAAGGAGGATACCAAGGCCGGCATGTGCTATGACCAGGAGGACTATAAGTCTTTGGGTTTGATGCTGGTTTGGCTTCGTCAATGGCGCCGAGGCGACTTTGGAAGGGCAGCACCAGATCGCAAGGCCGGAGGAGTTTCAATGTGCAGGAGAGTTTGGCTATGGGGAGAGGACCTGTGGCTTCAAGCACTTGATGCCGAAGGTGAAGAGGCTGAGGAGGAGAAGGCTGGAGGCCGTCGAAAGGCAGCGGTCACAGCAAAGGAGGCTGAGGCGAGCAAGGTGGTGATGCTGGAGCCAGGACAGTTTGCAGACCTGGACATCAAGGCGCAGGTTGAGGAGTGGCTTGATGATCACATGCAGGGTGACAAGGCGGAGAGCACTCAGAAGGCATACACCGCAGCATGGCAGAAATGGTGTGCGTGGACCCGGAGACAGGGATGGCTGACGCCATACTTGAACCACAAGGACGACCAGGTGGAGAATGAGAATAAGCTCTTGGGATACCTGGGCTACCTGGGGTGGTTGGGGACCTCCGTGGCAACGTTGAAGCAGGCGGTGTTCGCCATCAAGGACGCCCACAAGCGTGCAGGCCATGGTGATTCGACTACGAAGATGCATCGCTTATGGATTGTGCTCAATTCCTTGGAGAGGACTTCAGTGAAGAGACCGCGGAGGCTTGGAGTGACAGTTCCCATGCTGAAGTGGATCGGCCAGAAGTTCAAAGCAGAGGATGCAGAAGGAGGTGAGCTACGTATCAACTGTCGAATGGTGGTTGCCGCAGTCTCCACAGCTTGGTTTTTTATGCTACGGGCCAAAGAATTTTGTGACTCCAGCGGAGTTGACATGGAGATGATTGTCCGTGGACAGGATGTGCAGTTGGGCACCAAAGGGAAGGCAGTGGAGAAGGATGCTCAGGAGGTCACTTTGCAGTTTCGCAAAACCAAAGCAGACCAGGAATCTTTTGGCACGTGCAAGACCATGCTGAAAACTTCTGTGGAGGATGTATGCGTGGTGACAGCCTTGGAGAAGCTGCGTGAAGTCACCCCAAGGAGGTTCAAAGGCCCGGAACAGCACCTTCCTTTGTTCAGGTGGGCATCAGGACAGGTGCTCAGGAGGTTGGAGGTGTAGCATGTGCTCCAGCAGTCTGCAAAGGCGGTGGGATTGCCCGCAGAGCGCTTCCAGTCGCACAGTTTGAGGATTGGAGGAGCTTCAGCGCTGTATCAGTCGACAGGAGAGGTGGAGCTCGTGAAGAGAACGGGCCGTTGGTCCAGTGGGGCGGTCCACCGCTATTTGCATGACAGTGGAGATGTTTTGAAAGGCCTGGCAGAAAGAATGGCTTCAGTTGATCAGTACATCCACTACACATGAGATGGATGAGGGCACGAAGGGGGGCAGAGGCAGCATGCCATGTTAGATGCAAAACGCATCATGGCCAATTCAAAGATCCAACCTACCCAGTGCTGTTCAGCAGCAAAACGTTGTGCANAACTTTGGGGCGTAAGGTGATTCCGTCGGTGCCGCTTAGTGTTGCGGCTCAGTCAGAGTTGCATCATCCCCAATTTTCGGTTGCCCACCCTCCATCCCACGGGGGGCAGAGGCAGCATGCCATGTTAGATGCAAAACGCATCATGGCCAATTCAAAGATCCAACCTACCCAGTGCTGTTCAGCAGCAAAACGTTGTGCANGCATCATGGCCAATTCAAAGATCCAACCTACCCAGTGCTGTTCAGCAGCAAAACGTTGTGCATCCGCTCAGTGCCGGAAGCAGCTATAGCACTTAAGTAGGCTTTTGACGGCTGCCAAATGGCACTCTTGAAGGCCTTTAAAACCAAAAACTGTGGCCTGAGCGGCCCCCGGGGGACGTTTTAGGCTTTTGACGGCTGCCAAATGGCAGTCTTGAAGGCCAAAGACTGTGGCCTGAGCGGCCCTTGGGGAACGTTTTAGGCTTTGACGGCTGCCAAATGGCAGTCTTGAAGGCCTCTAAAACCAAAGACTGTGGCCTGAGCGGCCCACAAAGGCGCCACAGCCTGAGTCGCAGGCTGTGGCCTGACGGCGTCCGAATGGGCTGACGGCGTCCGAATGGCGTGTGGCCTGAGCGGCCCCCGATGAACGTTTTAGGCTTTTGACGGCTGCCAAATGGCAGTCTTGAAAGCCTCTAAAACCAAAGACTGTGGCCTGAGCGGCCCCCGGGGTACGTTTTAGGCTTTTGACGGCTGCCAAATGGCAGTCTTGAAGGCCTCTAAAACCAAAGACTGTGGCCTGAGCGGCCCCCGGGGAACGTTTTAGGCTTTTGACGGCTGCCAAATGGCAAAGACGTGGCCTGAGCCGCCCCCGGGAGACGTTTTAGGCTTTTGACAGCTTCCAAATGGCAGTCTTGAAGGCCTCTAAAACCAAAGACTGTGGCCTGAGCGGCCCCCGGAAAACGTTTTAGGCTTTTGACTCAAGCCTCTAAAACCAAAGACTGTGGCCTGAGCGGCCCACAAAGGCTGTGGCCTGAGTCGCAGGCTGTGGCCTGACAGCGTCCGAATGGCGTGTGGCCTGAGCGGCCCACAAAGGCTGTGGCCTGAGTCGCAGGCTGTGGCCTGACGGCGTCCGAATGGCGTCGGAAGCCGGGAGGTTTTACGGAAGGACAAGTGAGAAAGATGAGTTCCACACCTCCGGTGGTCCCAGGCGCCGCCCCTGCCTTGGCCAAGGCCGGGGTCGGCGGATATCCAATGCTAAACGATGGTTTCCAGCTGAGTATTTCATATAGAAGGTGGCACTTCATCTTCAGATCAGCTTGTTGTCTTCCATCTGGGTGGAGAGTATCTTAGGGATCTTTCCATACAGCGGAAGTGACGTGGTTAGTCATGGTTACTTTCCCCAATCTACTTTGAAGGGTCATCCCACAATGTCAGTGGTTAGTACTTGGCGTATACTTCGATACATGGGATACACACAGGAATCTTGGACTTATGATCAACATATCACAATCGAATTAGTAAAATGGGAATTGAATGTTTTGCTGTGCTCTTCTTCAAATCTACTGTTGACACCTACTTGGGTGACTGCGCGAGGGAATCAGCTACTTAGTCCCCATGGTGGTATCATGTGGTCGGCCACAACCGTTTTTTTTCTAGGTGCATCACCATTGATTTTTCTATATAGGTGCATCACCATTGGCTAGAGAAAAAGAAAGAAGAACATGAAGAACAATGACAGGAAAAGTCGATCTTTCCAGAAAATCATCTTGGTTTTTCCGAATTTTTTTTGGGGAACCAATCATGGGATGGTCATCCAACTTGGACCCCAGGTACGACCGCAAAATCTCTGTCGGCGCAGTGGGGAAAGAGCAGCGTTTCGCGCGTCGCAGCACGAAGGACGCAGTTTCTGAAGCGATTTTTGTTGGGGGACAACCCTGGATGGGTACTTTAACACGAGTATTTGGTTTGCCAGAAAGATGATTTGTAGAAAATTGCTGACATGATTAAACCTTTTGGACATTTTTGGACCAAAAGATGGGGGTAACAGACTCTGTGTTTGATTATCAGTTTAAGGGATGTTTGATGTGTTCATTTTATGTGTGTTTCCTTTTCCTTCTCCTTCTATGTTTCTTTGGTTTTCGTGTATTTCCCCTTTCATTGTCCAATGTTCCTTTCTCTTCTTATTCCTCTTGCTAGACGATAGAGAAGGAAGAGGAATATATTGAAAGATAGAACATCAAGGAGGAAGCGGACATTTGTACACTTCCCCCAACGTAGAGTCGAGTCTAGTTTCTTGCAAAGGAAAATTCTGAACTCTTTCGCCACCATCTGGGTTATCCCGGGCTAGATCCCTGTGAAAGTTCCGCATTGCCCTATCGACCATGGTTGTAATCACGGTTGATTAGATATGTCAATATGTGAGTAGTTCAACTTGCATTCCTATTTTGCTATATTTTGCTACTGTGTGTGGGTTAGTGAGCATGATTCATATGTGGTGGTCCATGTTTAACATGTTGGGGTGTGTCCTCAAGTCTTATAGGGTCCCCGCCTGTGAAGGACCAGTCAGCCTCGCCAAAATCCACAACCTGCGCCGCAACGGCACGGTGCGACCAAAACACAGCGACCGGAGAACCGAAGCCGAGAGCGAAGTGTCCAGATGAAGCGTTGTTGAGGCAAATCAGGTGGATCGTTGAAAGTTTTTTCAACATTATTTTATTGGTGTTTTCAATCGTGTTCAATGTTTGGCATAGTGGGGAACGTGATGTAGTTGGTATGTGAGCAAGTAGTAATTACCAAGTAAGTATTATTTGGCTGGTGGGTTTCAGTTGTTCTTTCTTTGTGTTCAACCATTCTTGGGAAGATAATCCCCAATGGCCACGATTTTGTCAGAGGGGATTGAAACCACCAACAAGTTTCCCATATTTGATCCGTCCCAAAAGTGGTGATGTCCGATGATTTGACATGAAAACGTGTTTAGTATTTGATCTGAATTGCATTGTTTCGAAGCCATGGGATTTGCCACGGCTTGGTGAAGCCCTGACGTCTCTCGATTTGCCATTGCTTAAATACAATCACCACCCTGAGGGTATAACCCAAGAGTGAACTTAGCCCCCTCCTGGCTGAAACGACGGAGGGCCTGCCTTCAGAAACTCTCGCGTGAAGATCGTTTCAGAGTGATCCGAGAGGAGTTTTCACAGCGGCAGCGACTACTCTTTGAAAAGTGGATGGAACTACCAGAGGTCCAGCAAACCCAAGCAGCCTGCAGCAGACCTCGAAAGCGTAGAAAGGTGAGGATTTTGGGTGAAATTCCACTGAATCCCAAAACTTCTGTGGGTTTGTGACCCATCGATCTTCGCTAGTTTCAGGTTTCAAGATGTTTCCACCAACAAAAAGTTTCAATCGTCTCATTGAATCCGTATTCTCAATGTATTCTCATTGTATCCTTAAACCATTTTTAATGTTCCTATTTATGTTGGCTAAATCCCCTTGAACCCCAAAATTCTGTTGATTTTACCTCCGATTTCGCGTGTATCCCAAAAAAAGACCAATCCCCAGGTGTCCCGAGGTGTCGCTGTTCAGAGCGAAGAGGTGATTTGGAGCCCTGAACAAAGGCGGCATGTCTCGAGTTAGCGCTAAATTAGTGAGGATGGCCTCTGGTAATGTAACATAGCTATGGAAAATCACCACGTGTAATAGTTAAACCTTCTGTAAATCATTTTGCACAGCTATGTTACATTACCACAGGATGGCTAGGGGAGCCTTCCAAAATGGGAATTTGATCGCCCAGATTTGGGATTTAGGATGTAAGCAACAAAAAGGAAATATATAGTTGATATAAGTACGGAAACTTCAGATGGGTAGTTTTGTATATGAACGGGGTTCAGGTTATCTGGGGAAAACTTAGCGTAGCGCGCGCATTGGATTTCACCATTTCATTTTTTTGAATACTTGGGAAGAAGATTTGGTGCAAGAAACAGCGAACAACCTCTGCCGTGTTTAAAATACACGTTTAGTATGGTTCGCGGGTGTTTTTTTTGCTTGGGGTCCTATTCCGTCAATTTTGGGTTCCAAAAAAAAAATCTTACGGTAAAGGAAGGTATTCTTTCGCGTTCTTGAATTTTTGACTGTGGTTTGAACCTGCTTAATTTTTGATGGGAGCAGTTTGGTCACCCGTAGTCTGAAAGTGGTTCAACCCTGTTGATTTCAAGCCTGCTATTGTTGGTTTTGAACTTGTGGACTCAGTGCGGGATGAGACTTTTCGATTTTGCCAAATTTGAGTTCCAAATTTTGGAAACCAAAAAAAAAAGGAATTGTTGTTCCTAGTTTTCCAGAATTGGTACCTGATTTCAACCAGATCAATTTTTCGCGACTGCAACTAGGGCATCCGTAATCCCAGATCAGCTCAACCCCGCTAGTAGTTTAGTACTTGAATCTTTTGCCACAAATGGATAGACGTGCAAGTGGGTATACATATGTATATATATATATATTATACTAAGGGTGAGCTAAAAATTGAAAGGACCTCACCACGATGTCGCCACATTTATTTGGTGGTGGCGAAGATGGGAGGAATCCCTGAGCCCAATGATTTCATTTCAGCTTAGTGTTTTGTTTTCTATTCAGTCAGATAAGTTGGAGTAGGAAGACTCTTTTTCATTCACAGACACTTTACTGCACTCCGAAATTTTCCGAACAGATTTGGAAAACAGATGGTAGTTTTTAAGACCAGGTGGAACGCATATCGAAAGGCTGGAGACCACGCTGAGCACCTACTAGATACGCCAAGCATTCCTGAGAGCTGAGATGAGCTGAGAGCCCTTTCCCAACCCTCCCCGCCTTCCCAACCCACCCACCTTCCTCACCCCCCCCCCTCCACCTTAATTTTAGTCCGGAAAGCTTGTTTTGCGGCGTGCAAAGTGAGTCCTTAGCCCATTGGGGTAATGTTTGGGAAACCCAAATGTATATCGCTGGGGATAGTGTCATATAACTGTTCAAGATGATACGATTCTTGAGATCCGTCAGACTGCAAAAGACTGTTCAGGATGTTTGGGGGGGTGCAGTTCCAGTGAACCAAGCGGACATACAACCAGAGTTACATAGGTTATGTCACTATAGTTTATATAGGAATCCATCAATAATCCCATAAGAATCACTTTCAGCTATTATTGCCATGAAACTGGACTCTAGTTACGCAGGTTTCATATCCCAACTTATGGTGTGGTCGTTGCCATGAAAGTCATCCCAGTCCTCCACCCCCGGGTCGAGGCCGCCTTTACTGGCGTTGGGTGACCGCTCCCGGGCGGTGAAGGGCCGGGGTCGGGCAAAGGTGCGTGGCATCGGCAGCAGACACAAAGGACCTGGGGGATGGCACCTGGGGAGGAATCAAAACCAAAAGTGAGTCGGATGTATAATATATATATATATATAAGTGTGTGTAATAGATATATGATATATGATGATAAGTGCATATATATATATATACATATGTATACAGTATACATATGTAGATGTGTACGTAGATGTATGTATCTAGAGGTTTGTATATAGTTACATGTGTGTAGATATATGTAAATAGAGATTGACACACACATGTAATTGTATACAGATATATACAGTATGCATGTATGTGGCCTGCCAAGCATGAGGATAGCAATGACTAGGGATATTTCAGTTCGTCCCAGGTGGTGCATGCGACTTGACTTGGGTTTCATCCAGCTGTGGACTCCTGCGGTTCAAGGATCAGTAGAACTTCTGTGAGAGTCAAAGATCTCTAGTTTTCCTGCCCTGGCAGGAAATAAAATCTTCTACTTCGCAGGTTTGGGTTTCAACAACTTCATGATTCGGACCAGGCAGGGATGGTTTGATTTTTGTTGGCGGCTTTTGTTGGTCTTAGAATTTGTTTTTTTTTGACTGTGAAAACTCTACATGTGGCATTGACATGCCCAGATACCTATTTTTCTTCCCAGAATTGGTGTTGACATATCCCAATTTCTCAACAAACATCTCCAATCTGTTGGGGATATTCCAAGTAATATCCCCAATATGTCTCCATCAATCACTGCCAGTGAATCTCAACAATATATCCTCATATACCCTCGGGTAATCAAACATTACAATAGAAAAAGTCCCATATTCATAGATGGTTTTCCCACTAAAACCTGCATTTATAGGGGATTTCCCAGCTTGCCACGTTTGATTATCGGAGAATATCCCCAACAAAATGCCAGGAACAGCGATCTGCCAACGGCCTTGGAATATCTGGTGGTCCTCAACGCCTGGACCCAACGCTGTCGATCCGCGGACTTCGCTGCGGAAGGTGCGCTGCAGGAAGCGCTGGAGGCCGCGGCGCAGGAGCACAACGTGCAGGTGGAGGCCCGGGGGCCCGGAGGGGTTACCCCAAGTGATGCCAGGAGAATGATGAAGAATTGGGGAGGGATAAGGATGGGATAATCATGGGCTATCCGACTGGTTGGGGGTAAACTAACATGGATCTGGAAAAGCCATCGGGGAAAAGCTCAGGAAAGTAATCTAGAAATGGTGGGTTTTCATGGGTTTTCCATATCTATGTTACTGTAGTCTACTGGAGGTATGTCCATTTTACCCACTGGCAATCAAACATGGCAAGCAGGAAAATGTTTTCCTCTAAATGGGGTGTTGAGGGGAAAATCATCGAAGTAAATCGGGTGATTTTTCAGCAAACCATGTTTGAGTATCAGAGGGTATATTTCCATTACATCCCAATTTCTATCCCATTCCAAGTGTATCTCCATAAATCTCCATAAATCCCCATAAATCCCCATAAATCCCCATAAATCCCCATGAATCTCCTTAAATCCCTAGTTAAGTCAATTTCAATGGTGAATGTGATGATGAAACAAACGGGGCTTCTGGCTGCAGGTGATGGGTTTGAAGTTCTTCGCGGAGATGGGGCATAACTTTTGGTTTGGACACGGGAACAAAGTCACTTCCCCGGTGGTCCGGAGCCTGCCGGAAATTTGTCACATCAACGACATCTTCAATCGATTTCGCGACTTGTTGATTTATCACATTGTTGTTGTTTTTAAGTGTGTGTCAATTTGTCAAGCCCAAAAATGGGCGAAGGAGCTCAAATCATTTTTTCTTCAAGCTGAAATTGAAAATCTGTAAAAATATTGTTCCATCATTGTTTACGGTTCTTTTCTCCCATGGTGGGTTCAAGCCCAGCGCTCGCGCATGACTGAGAGGCAGTCATTTCAGTCGCGGACGGCGGCCCATCTACCTGGCGAAGCAGAGTCCAGTGCATCTCCAGGAGTCCTTCGAGATGTTTCAGGTGTTGTATGCTGAGATCTGGTCCAAGGCGCTCCGGAAAAAAAAGGATGTGTGTTTTTTTGGGGATAGCCCTCAACCCCGTTGCCTTTAATGATTAACTTTAATGGGTGTTTAAGGGGCATACAATGAGGTTATGGAGATGGTATGAGATGGTGATACTGTATATTATATATCTGGTTGCTGGTGTCAGCCGTAGTTTTCATGTTGGACCATATGTGGGATGATGATGAACAATGACGAGCATATTTTTCAGCGGGGGTTGAAACCAGCAACCAGAGAAGATCTCGAAGTAACTCGCCGGATCGACTCAGAATGATGGAACCTGTATGAGAATGTCCTAAACATCCCGCAAATGTGGTTTATTTACATCACTTCAATAGATGGCTGAATGAGGTTAGCAACACCTTGGACACGATTTTGGGTCTGTTTGAAAAGAAGGTACCCAATTTCCAGTGGTTTATCATCAAGTTTCCCATTTCAACCGCTATTCGAGGGTGTAACCCAATCTTGGAGGTGCCCCTTGGACCGCGGTTTGCTACCAGGCTGGAATGAGCAAAGATAAGAGCCTCGCCAGAGTCCGAAGGCTCTATGCCTCGGCGCAGCCAGAGCGAGACAAACGCATTCAGTTGCTGGTTGGTGGTGTCAAAGATTTTCTATGTTCAACGGTCAACAGTGAAATAAAAGATGTTGTTCATTGTTTTTCAGCAAGAATGGGATGGTGGTTTCAAGCTTTAAACATCCACGAAATGAAAGTATAACTCTAGCCATGGTTGGGATGACCACATCAAATAAAAGGGATAAATCTGTAAACAAAACTGGGCTCCCAGCTTGGATGATCACCGAGCCGACCCATCCAGGTTATGGGAGCTGAGGAATATGCAACGAGCCGATACCACACAAGGCATTAACGCCTTCCCGCAGAAGAAGAGAAGGGGCAGCCTTCCGGTTGCAGAACGTTTGAAGCAAAGGCTGCTGCCCCTGTGGAAACGAAGACTGGATGAAAGGCGAAGACGTTGGGAGTGGAAGCGAAAGAACTACTTGCAGAGGAGGTTGAAGGTGTTGAAGGAGATGAGACAGAAAGCGGAAGCTGCCAAAAGTTGCGCGGTTGCGGGGTGCGTTGCTCTTCTTGTTTATTGCTGGCAATGGGGGTAGGTTGCCGCAGTTGCTGGGGTCAAAGTTGGCTTTGGAGAACGTTTCTGAATACCATTCAACATACCCTCTGGTTATTTAACATAGCCATGGAAAATGGCTGATTTTGGATGATTTTCCCACTAAAACCTCCATTTATAGGGGATTTTCCATGGCTATGTTAAATAACCAGAGGGTATACATTGACGAACAAATCTGTGGATTTGGAGACTTGAGATTTGACACTCGCCCAATTGCTACTTGGTACTTTGGGATTGCCCATACCTCATCATACGTCTATTGTGTCTCAGTTCCAGCCGACCTGATGTGACCTTCTGTCTGGTTGGAAGCGAATGTCGGTATCATTTCCAATTTCGTCTTATTTATAATATATCATTTTCATTTGTTCGAGTGATCTTTGACAAAACATCTCTCCCCACTTTTTCAAGATCCATTTAAATACTTTGAAATATTCTTCAGCTTCGTCAAAAAAAAAACACGTCAAACACGGCCCGGCCACCACCTTCCGCCTTGTCCAGATCTCCAGGCTCGGCCACAGCTTGCCCGAAAGCGCCTGGGTTCACGTCTTGGTTTGGTGTGGCCTTGAAGCCTTTCCAGGTGCGGGTTGCGTGCTCAGCGTGCGTAGCATGCTTTGTTTGGCCTGGTGAGTTGTTTTTTTTTTTAACAGCGGTTGGAGATGGATATCATGGGGCGAAAGCCAACAAGATCCAACCAAAATGCAATTTCAGAATAATACTAACACTATGTATATGATGGTGTATGATATATATGTATATATATCATACAACAATAAAACTGTGGGAATCCAATGTTGATATTTCACCGTGGGAAAACGACTGGCTGAAGAGTTTCGTACAATTTCGCCTTTTGCATTCTGCTATTTCAATGGAAATATAGTAAGCTACGGTACTGTAAGCAATTAACAATCCGATTTGTTGCAAGGTATCCAAGATTGGCACATGGTAGAAATGAGCATATTGTATACATATACATATACATATACATATATATATACACGTGTGTGTGTGTGTGTATCTACCAACAAGTACATGCAATGCCCACAGCGGAATGATCATGCATGGTGATGTCCCAACTTTGTGGAACCCCCACGGCAGCGCCAGGTGACTGCCGAGGTTGTGCGGAGCCGGATGAACCCATGGCCGCCATGCAACTGCGATTGCCCCGAGGCGCTGTTCGCCATGGTGGGGACAGTAGGCCCCGACAAGCTGGGTACCAAGGTTGCTATGGAACAATTGAAACTTGTTGCAGATCCTTTCCTGGTAGCATTTCGAGATGATTGAAATAGGCTTCACTTGAGTCCTTGGACTCAAAATGATATACCACCTGCCAGCTATCTTTATGTAAATACAGGGGATTCAAGGAGTTTTGCTGACCCAGAGGGCCACACATCATTCACTGCGAAACGAGTTCCTCTTGCAACTGCTTCACCAGCGGCAATGAGCAGGATGTGTTTGCGCCAGTTTGCAGCGGGTCGCTCGAGGGTCATTGCTTCAACAGGTGCTGGCTCGAGATCCGCAAATTGATCTGGGGAAACCCACTGGTGACGGGTTTTCTATATAACTTTGATGCCTTTGGCTATGAATGGGATACGTACTGGCCAACTTTAATGTGTTTGTTGCAAGGTATCCAAGATTTTCTCTGTGGCAAGGATCATGAACGCTGGTGCAAATCACTTTGGGACATCTGGGATTCATATGGATTCTTGGACTCCAGGAGGACAGTCAAGGAGGGGAAGTCCTCATAGCTTGCTGGGTCTTGGAGCCAAGGTGACTTCCAAAACAAGCAGGTCTTGGAGCCCAGTGGATTATGGCATCCCCATCATCTGCATACCAGGTCTATCCCGGATTATATCCACTATATTGGTTCATGGTCACTTTGGACCAGGTTCATGCTTCTTTTCTTGCTGAGCGTGTTGGTGGTATCACGATTGCGCAACCCGGTTCATAATTAACGCATGTCGAACACAAAGTATTCATGGTTGAAAGCCCATGAAAGCCCATGATTATCCATCAATCATGGCTTGTAAGACCTATGTGTTGGCGGTCAAATCTCCATAGGGTGTCTCAAAATGGGGAATCCCCCAGTCACCATGGTTGTTTCATGTTGTTTCAATACCAAGTCATGGTCATCCATGACTTTGATGATTTGGGGAACCCCCCCCATTTTTGGCATTTTAGGAAACCCCCACAATTGTAGAATCCCATATAAATGATATTAATATAATGTAATATCATAGATGCCATTGAATGGGATAGAATCCATATATATATATATACATATCCATATATGTTTGTTTATGTTTATATATGTATGAACAATGGATGGGGAGAATGATGATCAACCATGGACATCTCCATATTCTCCATGTTGTCATCTCACCCCCATGCCAGGCACTTACGTCGCATGGCACCGTTCGAATGCTGCTGGCCTTTGAACCCGCCACGCGGACATGAAAAGCGGAGGAAGGCGGAGATGGAGATGGTGGAAGTACGAAGAATTGTTGAGTTCACAGGGGGATAGAATTTGGCTAGATATTTTCAGATATCTTTAGATATAGTGATTTGCCAAAGTGGAAGCAGAGTTTGTGGAAGTGCGGTTTCCCTGAAGTCCCTGCAGCCACTTCTTGCTGTTGACTAAACCTGGACAGCATGGTGGAACCGATTGTTTTCTAAATTTCAAGACGATTAGCTTTGCAGTGCCGCAAGTAGTAGTGGATACCTGTACATGGCCCTTCCACCTGAGATTTTTTTCTGACAGGTCTCATTGATGTCTACTGTATCATTCAAACCGGTTATGCCGACTGGTCGCAGATTGGGAGTCTTCTACATTGGGCTCAAATACGTTGAGCTTCCGAGAAATGAAGCCACATTGCTGTGGCTGTCATTGCGCATGACGTTTCAATGGTCAGAGTGATGGAAAGTGCGCGACGCTTTGTGGAGTAGTTGCAAGTGCTGATATGGTGAGGTTGAGTACAGCAGTCGTAAAGAAAACGCGTTTCATGGTTGCGAACAAGTGAGAACAATCAAATATCCACAGATGTTTCACACAAATGTTCCACAGCAGGACCAAAGCATGTTGGTTGGGTGTATGTGTTGCATTTACACAGGGGCTGACTCCGCCCAACAGGTCCTGGATGGGGCCCCTACCCGAAGACCATGATAAAAGGGAGGTCATAAATGGTTCTAAGATGGTCTAAGCCCATCTAAGAACAACCAAGACCTATTTGCTACTGTAACCATTGTCCAAGGAGTCACGTGGTACTCACGGAGAGTTCTTTGACCCACAACCATCATCGCCAGTTTTTCGAGTTTTCTGGATCATCCCAGGGCCTGAGAAATGACAAATAGCTTGGTTGGTTGGTTGTTATAGGGAATTCTACCACCTGGGTTATGGAAATTATGAACTATATATCTACCTGCGTTACTGGGGATGGTGAACTAACCCATAGCACAGAAACCTATCAACCACCTGGTTTTTTTTGAAGTATGAATTAACCCACAGTAGGGACACCTAGAAAAACCAAGCATTGATCCCAACCACTGAACAAAGCCTTGATCAACGCTGCGCCATGCCGCGCCCCGAGCCAGCGCACTGGACCAGCGAAGCAAAGGTTGGAGAGGAGGCGCCAACGGACCTGTTGGCCAAAAAATGCCTTGAAGTTTTGCCAACAGAACGTGGGGCGGTATACCCATAATATCCCATAATATGGTCATCCAATAGGGAAAATGATGATAAGCCATGGGATTTTGAAGTACCCTATGTTCACACAAACCCAAACGGGGATGCACATTTGGGAGGATGGAGATCCATGTACCAGTTTGTTTGATCTGAACAGAAGGGTCCAGGGTTTTGATAAATGAAATGTTAATTTTACATTCGCTTCGCTTGGCAGTGAATTCATTTGATACATGCTGCATGTTCCATTGTTTGATAGATGCCAGCTGCTACGGTACATGTCTTCAGCAGATGAACAATTGACCTATGGCCAAATGTTTTGGTTTTACCAGGCTGCAAAATGGTTTTGCAGACCATGAACCACATCAAATGGTTTGCAGAAATTGCTTCAAACTGTGCTAGTTTAAAAGTATAAAGAAAGCATGTTGTTTCCAGCCTACGGGGATCAGGAATTGAGCAATAACAACCGGGATTGCAAGATCAAGCAAAGAGCAATTTGATGACACGAAGTTGAATTTAATCAAACATCGGCAAAGAATTGGATCCAAACATGCGTGATCGAAGAAAGCAAACATCATGTATATAATTCGATGCACAACCATCCAAAGAACTCTCAAGAACCATAGACTGTCGCAGCTCCAGATGATATGAGCCGCTATGAAAGCAATCAATCGCCACAAGCACATTTGAGTCACATAATCATGTGAACGAACTACGTTGATTGAGTACATTTGATGTTCAGTGGAAGAAAATCAATTAAGTTTGGTCAAGTCCAGGAATAAACGTCTTGGGCAGTTCCAATGAACCGTTTGTGGATATATGTCACGATAGTTCTACCCCTAATCTCCCAACTTAATTACATGGAGGTGAACGAACTCTCCATGTTTCTTCCCATCTTTTTGGTGGGAGCGCCTATAAGGGGCCGTGCGTTCGTGACGATTTTGCTTTTCTCTTCTTTTTGTCCTCACATTTCATATCTTTTGTTGTATACTTGGNGTTTCCTTGCTGTCCTTCTTATAGATTATCTTTTGTTGCTCTACGTCTTATACTTGGCTTGGGGTTGGGTTGGGGTTGGGTGGGGGGGGTTGCAATAGCGTTTCCTTGCTGTCCTTCTTATAGATTATCTTTTGTTGATTATCTTACTACGTTTTAACACTTCTTCTCATAGATCATCAGACTACGTTGTGACATCCCTTCTTATAAATCATCTTACTACGTTGTATCATTCCTTCTTATAAATCATTTTACTACGCTTTAACACTTTTTCTCATAGATCATCTTACTACGTTGTAACATCCCTCTCATAAATCATCTTACTACGTTGTAACATTCCTTCTTCTAAATCATTTGTCTACGTTGTAACATTCCTTCTTATAAATCATCTGACTACGTTGTAACGTCCCTCTCATAAATCATCTCAAGAGTCGCTCCAGTGATGGCTATGTCAATACTGACAATATGCTATCATATGTGTATGCGTGGTTGTGGCGCCGAAGATGCCAGCAATCGCTCTGGTCAAGTCTAGCGAACCTTTGCCATAAATATGGCGAAAAAAAAGTTTGAATCAACCGCTTCGATGAGAAAAGTGTGTCGAAATGCTGGCGAAACATCCAAAAATTGATCTTGGAGGTGACCCTTACACAGGTTTTGTGCTCTGTTTGAACACNGAAATGCTGGCGAAACATCCAAAAATTGATCTTGGAGGTGACCCTTACACAGGTTTTGTGCTCTGTTTGAACACAACATTTATCCCAAATCGTCGAAAATTCACAGTTTTTAATGATTTTGCATCTTGGACAGAATTTGGAATCATCACAAACGCACGGCCCCTTACGGGCGCTGTCACCATCTTTTTGTCCAGCACCCCCAGCCGCTGCGTGGCACAACGACGTGGCAGGTGTTGGTGCTCTGCAGATTCCCCCAATTGGAGGCCAATCTTTCTGTGGGGGGGTAAGATCTACCATAGCCACCTCCAAAAAATGCAGAAAATTGGTAAATCATCTGAAATATTCTAAAATCTGTGTTTGAAATAATGGTACTGGTACTCTTGTTTGTATCTTCATATTGTTGAATATGTATATGTATATGAATGATATGTTGGTCATGTTGTTGATTGTAATCTGTAAAGCATCTCATTTTGTAGGTAAGACCCACCTACAGATCCTACAATCTTGGCATGCTAATGTTATACCATTGTAATCCATGTTATACCATCCACTTAGGGTTAATTCGATGAGTGGACTCAAACGAAATGCTGGCAGGAAACCATTGTTTTTTGGGTACAAATTGAGGTTACTATAGATGTTCCCGCCAATTGCGGGAAGCTAGGATGGATAACAAACCAACAAGTATAATGTGGGTAAAACAATAATAAACCATCCCCCAAATCACCATAAATAGGTGGTATAGACCATTCCCAAATGGATGGTTTATGGCATTGTTTACCCACAATATTACAGTAATTATACAGTAAGAAACCATCCACGAGTCCAGATCTCAGCCACAAAGTCATCTGCCGGTGCCCAGAATTCGCAGTTCTTCGCCACCACAAGTAGCTTTCAGATCGAGGCCACAGGAACAAGGATAAGATGGGGAATGAGGGGATGGAATATGAAGTAATACGTTACACCAACATGCTATGTGGGTTCATCTCAAATGATTTTACCCCCAACTTCTGGCAATTTGATGGTGAAAATGATGAGAACATGGAATTCTCCGCATTTGAGTGGCCACTTCAATGAGGAAAATGACGAAAAAGCATTGTCTTCCAGCATTTGAATGGCAATGTCAGTGGGGAAGGTGAATTTGAAAGACGGGATAGAATGGGTTAGCCTGTTGACAAATCCATTTGTGGGATGGTGGTAAACCTAGATAGTGGAGATAGTGTTAGTGAGCAATGGGTCCAACTCCCCTGATGAATGCTTGAGGAGGTTTACTTACAATATCTGAGGATTACCTTCCGGTAGTCAAACATGGCTTTCTGGAAAACCCACCAGTTATATTTGATGTTTCCCTTAAGAGCTTCATTTGTAGGTGATGTTCAATTTTCAATTGCCAACCAACGTTGCGTCAAATGTTTTCAGGACGGGCTGTGTTTCTTAATTTTCATTTGGATGAAAATGAAAAAAGTCGATGGTGTAATCATCAGCCCCAATGTTCCCAAATCGTGGGTAAAAAGCCAAAGGAGACCATCAAGGGGGATGAAACTCCCGATATCCTGTTGTTCAGCAGGGTACCAGGCGACCATGACTTCAATATGTTAATCTTTTGACATGAATCTGGCAGAAATTTTTGGATATAGAATGAATAGAGACTCAAGCCGCCGCCAAAAAGATAAAGAAGTGCTTTATCACTATAATATATCACTATATATTTTAGTATGACTTTACTGTAATCTCTGGGGTTGCTACTCAGTGATCATTGGGGTTCCTGGCTACACCATGGCTACTTCCATCCTCACTTGACGACCTAGCGGCAATGATGACTGCCCTGTTTTTGGCGCCAATTCTGTCGGTAGATTCCAATGCTTCCAAAGGCCTGATTCCTTTTGCTTGGTCGATTCCCTTTTTCCTTGGTTGATTCCTGTGTTTGATTGCTAATTCCCCTTGTTCTTTAGTTTGATTTTTCACTTATCTGGTGGTCAATTTCCCATGTTTCTTTGTAGTTTCTCAAGTGTTATTGTATTGGGAGATGCAATCCCCTCATCAGAACTCCCTGTCATTTCTGAAAGGATCAGATTCAACACTAGACCAGGCTTTCTAGGAGCTGGATTATCACAATTCTATGGTGGGGCAAGCCAGCTATTTGGCTTCACTGAAAATTAGGATCAAACATTCTATTACCCTAACATAGCTATTGAAAATGGCCATAGAAATAGTTGATTTTTCCAATAAAAAAGTGTGTTTTTCCATAGTTATGTAAACGTTTACCAGAGGGTAAACCCCAGTGGATGCCACAGAAAGATAGTCCCTGAGAAGTGTCAAGACATGGGATGATCGATCCCCAGGGCCTGGAAAGTCCCACACCCAGCCTGTTGGTGGATGGTGCATGGCGCTTCAAGGGGCAACATGTGAGGCGCTGGAAGTGGCGCAGCATGGCGCGGGGGGTGAAGAAACGGTTGACTCCTTGGGGACCTCTAAAGAAGGGATTCTTTGAGATGGTGAAAAATACTAAGAATTGGTTGAGAATATGTTTGACCCAGCAATTGACATGTATTGAAGCATCTCACTATTCTCATTTTAAGAATTGAACCCAAGATGGTTTTTGCCTGTGTTTCGTATAGTAGATCGTCGCATCTGTACGGGTTTTCCCCAACGGTTTGACCACCCAACTCGTGGCAGTTTGTCATGTGTTGTTTTTTTCTCAACCATCAGGTCCCAGACCCAATCTTGAGCCATATCAAGCATCAAGTATTGAGGTTAAGGTAGTTGGCCACATATCCTGATGATTGACATTATGATGCTTAGATATTTGGAGGACATGATATGTCCGAAACAAGGCCACCCCATAGCTGCCATAGCTTATCATCATCGCATGTCCTCTTCAATTAGCCATAAATTGATGGCCATAAATTGCTGGAGCCACCCCATTTCTTTGTGGGCAGACCCAATACCATCACATTGTTGGTTCTATGTCTATATCGCATGAAATGTCCCGCTGCTGCTTATACCCCCATGGCTGGTTAATTCTCCATTGTACGCCAGCATCCAAAACAACCCCAAATATTCAAAAAAAAATAGATATACCATGATCTCCCCACGAAAAATCACATGTTGTTTCCGTCAATAGCTACATTGTGAGCCACTACAGGCATCCCAAACTGCATCCGAAACTGTCGGTTCTTCAGGCCCATGACCACGAACTTGTTCTTCCACGACGAGGTGTCCAGCACTGCCAGGGATTTGGGTGCGCCTTTGGGGGATGGGAGCTCCGTGCGAACACGGTTGACGATCGTTATAATGGGTGAATATTCCCATGATATTCCCGTGATAGTCCTATGATATTCCCATTATCCCACCAAGCAGTTAACATGGGTAATCCATTCATTGAATCATTAGATACCAGGTATATCTACCATAAACCAGAGGATTCACCGTTAGTTATAGCATGTTGGGCCTCCATTGCATTCATCCAAAACGTTAGATCTTCCCAGGTACTTCTCCTCATGTCGTCCACTTCGACCTAGATCGCGCCGGCTTGTCCAGTCGACCGGAACGGGTGCGCGAGCCAAGGTTTTGTTGCGCTGTGGTCCCTTTTGAGTGATAAGTATCCACGGGTTAATTATTTGAGCCCGTGAAAATCTGATTGGTAGTTTGAAATAAGTTAAAATATGTGTTATTTTTCATCCAACAAATGGGATGGTGACCCAAATTGACAAGTCTATTGTTCTTGGGGGGTGCAACCACCAGACATGAGACCAGCGTTCGTTGGCGTTTCGGAACCCCCTGCCATTTCCAATGGTCTCATCGCTCCTACGCCTACAGATTCGGGCACCCAAGCACAAGCCTTTGCCCGAAGACCTAGAGGACCTAGAGGCGGGGGGTCGATCCGGGTCGCGCAGTGGACCAGATCTAAGGTAATGATCCATGGCTAAGTAGTTGATTACAAGGGTTTGTATCGTTTATAAATGGGTATGGGTTTGTCCGAAAATTAAGCACCAAAGTATCGTCAAGTTTATCATCAAATCATGTGCCCCCGTAGAAAATTGAGATGTTTGGTGTATCCTCTAAATTTTCACTTAAATATAGCTCGGTAAATCATTTGTGGGGCCATGTTACATAGCTTCGTTGATCTATACATTGATGCGCCCATACCAGCTGTAAAATCGGGTTGCTACTTGAATGCGGTCAAACAACCGACTTAGAACTGATGTCACTGTATATATCTCTACATACATACATTGCATTACAGTACAGTGCAATGCTTTGCATTTCATGACATTTGCATGACATTGCATGACATTGCATGACACATATCGCATCAATTACATTGCTTTGCTTTGCGTTGCGTTCCTTTACATTATGCAGGTGAAATGACATGAACGCTGGCATTTGAGTTTAAATCATGTTTGTTCACATGTAGGTTTACCCAACATCATGACAAACATCTATTGTACACCGTACAACCCATGATGATCCCCATCACTAATCAATTACAAGTATAATTAACCAGCATTAAGCCATAAGTTCTCACGTTTTCTAAGATTGATCAAGATTGGCCATGTCACCTCCGATTTGCCCTGCCAATTGAAGGTGAAACACCAGAGTGTTCGTATCCAAGTCGCTGATGTGTCAAACCCATTCTTCCTCAAGAGTTGGTGTAATTTCATGAGCAAATTGATAAGCCTTAGGGAACGTTACTCCAAAAATAGATCAAATAGTGATAAATGACTCTTAAAATTGGTACATCCCCTGTTCATGAATTGGCACTTGGAGTTTAAAGATCCAGGGGCTGACACTCTTCACCAGGCATGAGTAGCAGCAAAAATGGCCAGTTTAAGTGTGCCTTTTAGTGTCGAAGACTTTTTGATTACTTTTTGTGATTTTTGTCGGTTCGCCTCAACACCAACCATTCCCAGAATTCCTTGAAAATTTGAAGAATCCCATAAATTGCTGGAAAAAACTAGTGGGCATCCTTTTTCAATTGTTCAAACAAAACCCATCCATTGAATCATGGTTCAAGCATTTTCCCAGGGTTGAACCACGGTTGATGTTGTCTAAGTTGCCATCTTGGCTTATGAAATCCCATTTCACAAGTGAATTCATCAAAATGTTGCAGTTTTCCATGTTTTTCCAGGATGTTCCCAGCATTTTCCCATTTTCGTATATTGTCCCACCATGTTTCCACCCATGTCCCAGCAAAAAAAAAATCTCCCCGTTGTTCGCAGCGTTGTTTGGCAGGGCGATGAGGTCGAGATGGAGCCGGCAGAGGTGGGGATGGGTCAAGTTGCCTGTAGAAAATTACCATCGTTGGGGGAATAAAAAACATTCCATTCAAAGAAAAGCAACGATTTCAGGGGGGGGCCAGGGTTTGGACTCTATATTAGACTTAATGTGGGTAAAACAATAATAAACCATCCCCCAAATCACCATAAATTGGTGGTATAAACCATTCCAAAATGGGTGGTTTATTATTGTTTTACCAACATTATATGACATTGTATGAACTTATAATAACTTTTATGATTTTATTGTGGATTTATGGGGATTATTGTAGGATAATAAAGGGATAATGAATGGAACATTTACGCTCCGGTGTCATCAACCGTGGCTGGCTTGAAAGTCAGTGAACTACATGGAGGTTTCTAGCTGGGAAAAACATCGACCTAAATGGTGGATTTTCCAGCAAACCATGATTGATTACTGGGGGTATACTCTATAGTTATATGCTTTCATTATTTGTCATTATAAATACGTCTATGCACATATATATAATTATGTATATATATATACATATATGTATATGGACTGCTCTATATATATATATACATATTGTGTTTGTGTGTGTCTGTGGATGCGGTACACTATCTCTACATCTAGAGATGGTGGATGGATATGTAGATTTACCGATAGATATGGTGAAATGGAAGCAGGTAGGATTTCATTGTTTTAGATTTGATGAGATTGATAGGGGATAGGGGGTAGCAGTTTCAGACACACCCAAATATCATGTTGCTGGTTCGATATCCCAGTGTATCCAGCCATGTTCCCATCATATATTATATCCTACACTAAGTTGATACCCGCCAGTAAACTAACATAACTATCGAATATCATCATTTGAGTAGGTAAATCAACTGTAAATGGGTCATTTTCCATACCCTCTGGTAAACTAACAGTTTGCTATTGAAAATGGCCATAGAAATAGTGGATTTTCCCATTAAAAATGGTGATTTTCCATGGTTATGTAAACGTTTACCAGAGGGTTTCGTTAAACCTCCGGAGGTTGCATCAAATCAGAGGGTCAACCAGCCCTCAAGCTCGGTCTGCCACAGGAAGTAGAAGGACTGAGCCTCAGAGATGGCAACCATTCGCCGTTAGAAAGGGGATATTGTATGGTGTTTTTTTGCGGATATTTTTCATGGATATCGATGGGATGTATGGAGGTTTCCTAAGTCATAGGGGTACCCCCAAGTCATCCATTTTTGTTTGGGATCTTCCATTCTAAACCATCCATTTTTGGGTACCTCCATTTTAGGAAACCCCCATATATGGATATGAGATATAGAAGTTATGGGCTCTGTGAATATAGATTTAATATGTACCATAGTCAGTACTTGGGTACATTGCCTAGATTGGATTCGGATTGTGGGATGGACGATCATAGCAAATATACCATGTTTTGACCATGGAACCTGATCTATCCGATAGTGATTGTGAATCAAGCTTGGTCACTCCCATATCGTTTGTGATTCCAGCTATATCCAATACTTAGCAATCTCAACATGACTTTACCATCAGGGAAAAAATGTCCAGAGAGTTCTGTTTTTCTCATAATTTGTTGAAGGAAGAAAATTCAAAGGAAATTCAAAACAGCATATCTGGATGGTCGCAAACACCATGAGTTCTTCAAGACTTTTCATGGAAGATCAAACGACTTCAGAATTGTTGGAGGAAAAAATCGCAGAAGAACCTTGAATTTGGACAGTAAACCTACGGTTTCGAGCCAATTTTCCCTTCAATTGATCCATTGATTCTTGGTTATGTTCATGTATTTCTCCAATTTGATTGGTGATATCCTCATATGACTTATATGTGTTGGTTAAATCTCAATTTTGATGGTTGAATCTCAATCCATCCGCATCCATCCATTGATTTCGGTTCTCCAAACTGGGCTTAAAGTGCAACCAAGGCGAAGCTGGCGCAGCTAGCGCAGCTGTTGATCCGGAAAGCGCTGCAGGTCACTGGGGATGTCTTTGGAAATACACCTTCTTGAGATTGATGGAACAGCAAATTCAGGCCACTAAAATAGAAAAATGAAGTATCTCAGCATCAACATTGGGGACGGTGTATCATGTTTAAACCAACAGGAATGAGGACCGTCATGCTGCAAGAAGTACTGCAGTAGAAGGCTCTCCAAGAGCCACCCCCGTACTCGTCAACTGCCCAGAAAAAAATGTAACCATGCGTTGATCATTGCCCCAGGAGAATTAGGGAACTGAAAGAAATCAGTATGTAGGCATGAATATACATAGATAGATAGATAGATAGATAGATAGACAGATAGATAGATAGATAGAAAGATAGATATATAGTTTTCTAGTCAAATAATCAGATGGTCACCATGTTCCATACCGAAGATGTCCGAAAAGCCTGTGGATTTTGCTCTCGCTGGCAGGTCCGAGTACGTCCCCGCGTGCTTCCCCGAAAGCCTCTCCAAGAGCTTCTCCGAAAGCCTCTCCGAAAGCCTCTCCGAAAGCCTCTCCGAGAGCCTCTCCAAAAGTCTCGCCAAAATTGTCTCCAAAGATGGCCCCAAAGGTGAGGGCGAGGGGTTTCTGGGATATTCCATATGCTTGAGGGCTGGTTGGTGGCTTGGGGTTCACCGAAAGTTCTGTCACTGTTGAGAGGTAAACAAATTTAAAAAAAAAAACACTAGCAGTTCTCCCGGAATAGAGGGAATGAAGCCAGTTGGATCATGGTTTGGCAGTCAGGGGAGGTTGGCCAAGTGTACTGTCAACTGAGTGGTGATGTGAGTGCTTTTGATGAACAAAATCATTTGTTGATGAACAAAACCATTTGGATCGGACAAAGAAGCTCTGCTGTGTACTCCTGCTTTGTGAAGTGGTGTTGTCAAACTTCCACTTGTGGCGGTCCCCAATTTCGACTTGTTCCGGGTCATTTGAAAGCTCTCCTGCTGGGTTCTAATTCATCATATTTATCCCCTGGTTCCTTTGCATTGTGGGTTTGGCATCGAATGAATTGGAGGGCTCTGTGTTGGCACTCAGGTCGGATCCTTGGGGGATGGACTACCCAGCATTAAACCCCGATATAGCCAGGATGAGTTCTTGCGCGTTAGAAAGAAACGTCAACCACGCAGGAGCTGCGCGGGTGCCGATGGTGATTTAGGATGGTCGTTTCCCAAAACAGGCCGCCCCGAAGTCGTTCAAGTTATTGGTCATAGTTAATGTGGAATCCAATAATTTGGGTACCCAATTTTGAGAGACACCTAGACCTCTGTGGGAGAAACAAAATAGAGTTGTAGACACTACAGCATCATCATCATCATCATCATCATCATCATCATCATCATCATCATCATGATGCATCCGTAACATGAAAATGTTTAAAACCGGAACAGTTTCTTACTTTGTTTCTCAGGTTACCTACGGGTGACCAGCTATTTCCCGCTCTTCAACAGATCATCCCTCTTTGGCAAAACATCCCTCTGCACAGGAGGGTTATTGCCTCGTCTCATTCGAAGTAAGGGTAGAGAAAATGTCGCAGCCCGGGCGGGATGCAACGGCATCTAAAGGTTGGGTTCGTTGGAGGAAAGCCCAATGCCGTTGGGGCCGTAGATGGCCTTTTTATTTCCAGAGGTTGGCTGGATTCTTGGTAGAAATGTTTCTACATGATGCAGATTGAACCCCCCTGACATGCGAATGGTCTTGGTTGACCCTATTTGCAAATTGCTGGTGTGCCTGGTGTTTGTCCGACATATCCAAGTGCAGTGGGAAAATCTTGGCCATGGTGATGACCTTGCCACATAGTCCATATTGGACCTCTTCTAGGTGGCTGAAAGATATGAGACTGGCTCATTGCAGATATTTACAGAGGTAGTTCATAGCTGATGGATGCTTGAAAGATCTTGAAAGTATGATTCACTGACTCGTTGAAGGGTGAACCTGCAAGAAACCTTCCTTTTGGATGCTAAAGCCAGGGTTTACTGTAAATGCTCCCTTCGATGGATCAAGAGAATGACAAGTGTGCCTTTAACATCTGTGAAATTTGCCCTTTCTCTTTTTCTCTTTGAGCAGGGATGATTGAGCGAATAACAGTGATCAGTTGTGTGGCGCAGAATCTGTCTACCCCTGACACTGGCTCGTATCGCACCGCTGCTCAGACGCCCCAAAGCAGCTCCTGGGATAAGACATCCCGAAGCGAAGGGCGAAACATTGGAGATGTGGAGATCCCATGAGTTGTTTCATAAATAGTTGCAGTCAAATGCCATATAGAAACTACTAAGCACATGTTGGTTGATGATTAGTTCGGGAATTATACTAGCCAATTGATAGTGGATTATCATAGTCACTCGCATGGACATGCAACCAGATCACGTACTTGACCCACCTGCTCGCTATACCTCTTGTAATGATCACAGTCCAAGTTCTTGGCTGTTTAAAAAAAAAAATCTTTCGGAGAAGCTGCCAATAGCAGTGTTCAGATTTGGTGAAGCTTGCTACGCTCCAGCAAATCAACATACAGCACACGTTTTTAAAAAGTAGATATGTATAGAAACCCAAATAAAGATAGAAAAGCATGTTTTTCATATGTTTTCATTATTCTAATGATTTTCGTGGGATTTACTGTTCCATCTTTTTGCAGGTTACTGTAGATGATCTTCCGATAGCACCGCTTTGCGCTCCCTCAAGCCATGACCCATTGCGGCCCGTCAACGTCCCCGTGACGCCAAAACCATGCCGGACAGTCAACGGGAGGTGCCACGTTTCCCCAGCCGTTGCTGAAGTCTGCACATTGATTCCCCTCCAGTTTGCTCAAACGTGGCTGGGAAATCCCCCCCACTAAATGGAGGTGAGCTGGGAAGAACATCTATCACTGAGGAATTGTCCATTGCCATGTTATATTTTTAGAAGGTATATTCCGTTTATATCCCAATTTGTTTGGTCCTAGATATTCCCAGCTATAAATGGTGGATTCTCCAGCTTGCCAGGCACCAATAGCCGGGGATGCATCAGTTGCAGCTTCCGGTTTCAGGTGAGAACGCTTGGGAAGTTTGTTGGGAGATTCGAGGTTGTAAGTGAATGTGTAGATGTTCATTATAATTCCATGTAGTTTCCTAGTGCAAAAATTGATGCTGAAGGTCCTGTCAGTAAGTGTAGTGCTTATTTGCCCTGCATTGATGCGTTGATTCTGCGATGAGGGGCCTAGTAGGTATTAGTTCCATACCAAAAAGGGGATAAAAGGACCTTCCAAAGACGCAGCAAGGACAGGGCTAAACAAAAGAAATTTGTTGATTATTATGCAATGATTATCCCCTAATGATCCCTAATGTATGTTTATTAACTATGGTGATCTCATCGATATATCAGTGTTGTACCTCCAATTGATCTCTTGCAACGGCATTTGCCAGGCCAATCTCGAGACAACCGCCGCCTTTTCTGTCCCTTGGAGCAAGTGCCACTGGAACTGGGTTCCCCTTGAGAAGCTCCCTCAAGTGAGCCATGAAAAATGCCCTTGTTGATTACTTAACTTGTTCAGACTTATAGTACCTAATTCACTGGGGATACTGATAATCCATAGTAGGGAAACCCAGAAAAACTAAGCGGTAATATATATATATATATGTAATAGATGGCTCAAGTGATCAGTGGCTACGACCAACCCCTTTTTTACGGGGATATAATGGGAGATACGGAGATATGACGCGGATGATATTGGGATATGCCACCGACTATATGATATGTGTTGTCGGTCGATGATTGGTTCTGGGTATCCACACACAGCCTATTATCATAGTCTATACTGGAATGGCATAGAGTTTTGAACAATGCTCAAGTTGAATTGCGACCAGTACAGCATCTTGACGGAATGGGACCTCACATTAAATGGTTCCAGTTGGCTGTCATAGTGTGTGCTTCTGTTGATTTCTGCATGTTGCCACTATCATCATTTGTTGTTGTTGGCTTGACGATGAGTGAGACTCTCGGTGATTTGATACATCTTGTACATCTTGTCTATCCATTCATGTCCCACAATTCCCACTAAATCCGACAGTTCTATCCCCGTCCACGCAGCTCCCTCTCCGCTCATGCTGGGAACGCTGTCCACATCTTCCCCAGGCCGGCATCGGTTGCATTCCTGCCCCCGGGAACGCTGGGAATCCCTGCGGCTGCGGCAGGGCAGGGCGGTGGTGAAGGACCTACGGTTGGATGTGTAGAGATACGGTTCATGTTGTAAACCTGTGGCAACAGCCAGAAAACACAGATACAAAATCATAGAAATGCAACATATGCAATATATACATAGTATATACATTATTGTATGACCATTACATATCTACACACTCTACCTGCATATCTGACAATATCTGACATATCTTCGTACAGAACCACCGCTACGGTGACCCTTGGCCACCTGACGCTGGTTCGCTGAGGCCAAGCACCAGCATCGCCAAGGCAGAGACGCCCCGCTCCGGGAGTCGAACGCCCAAAGGTGGCAGTTCACGAGGTGCCGGGCAGGGCTGGGAAAATGGCCGGATTTCACGAGAAAAATGGTGATTTCATGGTGATTTTCATGGTGATTTCATGGTGATGTTGTAGGATTTAATCGGTATATGAAGGGAGACATCACCAGGTGCAGCACTGGGATTTTTTGCGTAGGTATTTCACCCTGGTAATTACTCCCATAAATTAAGTTGGGATACGGGCTATGGCTATGGTGAAATATGCTCGCAAGAAAGTTCAAGCGGGTGATTCCAGCGCACCCAAAAAACTGAACTGAAGTGTGCATATCCACGTTTGTTAAGGATGTTTGGACCTGCAGCCTTTCTATGATGGCGGTGATGTTCAGGGCCTGTTTTGTGATTTAAAAAAAAGGATAATTGATTTGACTCCTCAATGGTTTACATAGCTCTTCCAGTGTGGCTTTGAACTATGGTCGAAAGCAAGGAATCACAAGTCACACAAAATGAACGACAATTGTTGTTTCCTTGAAAATGAAGTGCAGGATATGGGGATGGGTCAAAGCTGCTGTTAAGTTGCTTACGGAAGGCTTTCCAGGGATCCACCAATATTTGGCCCCGAAGAAGCGTTTTGCGCCTTTGGGAGGACAGACAAAACGCTTCTTAGGTTTTTGGCAGTTACATCAAAGGGAAAAAACGCTTCTTTGGAAATGGAGCTGCTGAAAACTTGGTGAAAACCTGGTGAANTCTTAGGTTTTTGGCAGTTACATCAAAGGGAAAAAACGCTTCTTTGGAAATGGAGCTGCTGAAAACTTGGTGAAAACCTGGTGAAAACTTGGTGAAAACCTGGTGAAAACTTGGTGAAAACTTGGTGAAAACCTGGTGAAAACTTGGTGAAAACCTGGTGAAAACTTGGTGAAAACTTGGTGAAAACCTGGTGAAAACTTGGTGAAAACCTGGTGAAAACCTGGTGAAAACTTGGTGAAAACTTGGTGAAACCCTGGTGAAAACCTGGTGAAAACCTGGTGAAAACCTGGTGAAAACCTGGTGAAAACCTGGTGAAAACCTGGTGAAAACTTGGTGAAAACTTGGTGAAACCCTGGTGAAAACTTGGTGAAAACTTGGTGAAACCCTGGTGAAAACTTGGTGAAAACCTGGTGACATTTCCAAAACCTAGTGAAAAACTGGTGAAATTCTCACAACCTCGGTGAACATCGCAATAAATTTGAAAGAAGCGTTTTGCTCTTTGGGGTCTCCGTGCAAAACGCTTGTTGCAATCTGGACCCAAAATGTTTGGTCAAAACGCTTCTTTGTCCTCCGTACNTGGGGTCTCCGTGCAAAACGCTTGTTGCAATCTGGACCCAAAATGTTTGGTCAAAACGCTTCTTTGTCCTCCGTACCCAACCGCTAAGCAACTCAACAAAAGCTGCAGGGGATGAAGATCAATTAACGAACCTTTCTGATTCTTTTCAAGGTACCAGGGTTTTTGATCCATAATATGACCGATGCATTATGGATCTTTTGTTGATTTTGTGTTGTGCACACAGATGGCAAAAGAGTGAAATAGGTCACGCATAATCTACCATTGCATCTACAAGCCTCAAATTGAAGATGGTACTGCACCAAAATGCTTTGGAAGGTGGTGTTCCTTGGTCAAAGGACCCATTTTGGGGGGTTCCATGTTGAACCTCGGAATACCAAAGGAAGGTGGTACCGAAACGCAGGGTGTAGCTCCGGTTGATGTGTCACCTTGGATTCCGGACTTCATCTCAGGTGGTCGAACCTCACGCTCGACATTGTCCAGCAGGACGGGGAAAAGAGTCGGAACCTGAAGCTCAAACGTTGGAGTGTTCATAAATCAATGTCCAAAGGACAAAAACCCATGGAAAATGCTGTTTGTTTGAAGACTTTGGATAGCGTTTTCCCTAAAGATTGCCAAGCAAAGGTATCGCTGAACTATTTTAATGATTTGCAGACCGTTCACTGTTCGCGTGGCCTACGTTGATAGAAGGAATGTTGGGATGAATTCAAGCTTGTTCTGTGCAGTCTGAAAGTTCGCAGTAGATTCGCATTCCATGGTTGAACTTGTTGGCCCAGCCAAGAATGAAGGTGGGGTCATCCAAGATTTTTCTGGTGGTTTCATCCATTTTTTTTCAACCCCAGAAATGGGATGATGCTCTCAACTTACGACAGCTTATTTTTCAAGGGGGTGGCTCAACTCACCGACCAGATATTATGATATATATATATATATTGTTGGTCCATGCTCATTTTTTGATTGTTATACCCCATATTAACCAATCAGTGAAGTAAAAGTGCCCTTGAATTTTCCATGACTTTTAACCATGGCACAAATGTTGACAATGGCTTTACCTTCACCGCGCGTTTCAAGCGCCGCTTCTGAGGCCGAAGATGTTCAGAACAAGTCCAGGTTCGGCAGAGGAATTTCTGCTGTGGATCTGGGTTGTTTTTGAGCCAAAGCTTGGTTCTATGGTTGTAGAAAAAAAACAAAACATATTTAAAGAAGTCATTCTTCACTGTTTGAGTGAAAGTTTACTTTTCTATGTGTTTAGGGGTTGCTATACAGAGATCTTTGAAAATGATTCATGAGAGTGGCGGGTCTAAACCGGATAACCAGCAACAGATGTTGGAGACGACACATCGCGAAATATCATCCCTTCCTCCGTTCAAAACGCCCACCAGAAACCATGGTGGATGTGGGGATGAAGTCAGATATTTTTGCACCATAGAATATAGAATGGTGGTGATTTTCAATGTGTTGAACATATGAATCGGAGGATGGAATTAGTCTTCGTAGCCAGCTAATCAATGGATTGGTTCATGGGAAAATTGAAACCGGAAACCTTTATATTGTCGTTGGAAAATCCATGGTTTCCGGTTAAGATTTTCCCAACAAAACCAATCCTAAAAATGTCCTGTTCCGAAACAATCTGATCGCTCCGCTCAGATCTGAAGCCCGAGAAGCACCGGATGCGAGGGGACCAGGGGGCCTGTGACTGTAGGGATAGCTGAGTTGGAAATTCGGGACAGGACAGAGGACAGGGGACAAAAACCAGAGGAAATCTGAAGGAATGATGATACAACGAGAAAAGATGTTCGTATGTGGCCAGTGTGAGCTAGTAATCATGTGCTTCTTGATATATGTTATATGTTGATATCAGCAACCATCACGGTTTTGACATGTGCTTTGGGCTTTTTGCCCTGTCTGGGTCACATTTGAGCCATAATGTGCCGGTCTGAAGCTAAGGAAACATGCTTCAAAAAAGCATTGATGAAGTGTTGCACTTTGGGGATAGGACCAAAATATTCACACCAAACCAGTTATAAGTGGGATGAGTAGGGTTAATCATGGGATGGTTATAACTAAGCTTTATGATCCACCTATAGTATATTAATGATGATCCCAGTTATAATAAGTATATTAATCCACCTATAACTATAGGGATTCTCATCCCACTATTCATGGGATCAGCCAGCCCTGAGGCTCGCATAGAGATGACCGCTGCAATGCAGACCTTGTTCAACACCTTCGACCCTTGGCGCTGGCCAGCTGGGGTTGTCTCAAAAAATATGCGTCAACCAACTGGATGCGTAGTTCAGTACTTGATTTTTGTGCCACGAATAAGAATGGTGATGATTATTTACTAGTCAGCCGGTACTGATGCCATAATTTAGGTGTAAATTTTAAAAGTTCAATTTGCGGACAAAGCCACTATACATATGGCATACAGTTACATGTACGTATATCTACATGTTATACTATATATATAGATATAGATAAAGATACAGATCCCCCATTATCACTGGACTATGGTGATGTATCTCTGATCTCCCCCGTCGTGGGCCCTTTGTCGTAGCACGAGGATGTGGATGGCAGCGGGTCCATCGACCTGGATGAGTTTGTGAAGGTTCAGGCGTGGTCCAACTGCTGTTGGTACTGTAAAAAGGTGGGAATGGAAGTTGTTCAGCCAAAAAATCATCTTTTTGGGTTTTAAGCATCAAAAATATGTGGATATATGTTGTTTGATGGTTGGTGGATCTTTGGATGTTCTAGCTGTTATACCTTCCAAGGGGACCTCCAGACTGGTTCATAGATGTGTCCCACCAATAAAATGGGAAACTCCATGGAAATAGAACAAATATTGGAATCTAGCCTACCAATGATGGGTATGATCTGGATTTGCGGGAGCCACAAATCCTAAGTGACTGACAAGCAATAGAAGCGGAAAAGTTATGTGACCAGGCAAAAGAGGAGACTTCAGTAACCAACTTGGGGACGTCACCAACAGAAATTGGGCACTGAGCTAGCCAAATTGAGGACTTCAGAAACCAAATTTCGGATCTTGACCAACAGAAAGAGTATGTCACCGCATTTGTAGATGATTCTCCCATTTCAGCCTCCGTTTTGTTTGGGGACGTCCTTGGCCAGGTTTGATAACACCGGCGAGTGGCACGGGTTACCCCAATCCGTCAGGCCCCAAACCCACATCTTTGGCGACTTATATAATTCAAAAGCTCATAGTCCATATCATCCTATTGTTCAACGCAATTCACATCCTGCTGAATAGGTTTGTACTGTCAGATACCTCTGTGCACCATGATGTTAATGGGGTCATGTGTATTCTCCCAGCTCGGATCAGGCAATTGTTTTTTTTGTGCAGGACATTTTCGACCTAAAGCTCAACGATTTCTAGCGCAGATTGATTTTCCGTTCCCTCCAGCAAATCAGCAAGACAATATGAATAATGTTCCATGATTTTCCCCCTTGGGTGATGAAAGTCTGGACATGTCTTTCAAATGTACACCCCAAATGTTTGGTGTACATTCATGGGTAGACCCCAATTCATGAGACCCAACACATTCCGTGGTGCCAGGGAATCGCCTCCCAGCTCTATGGAGCAGTTCCAGGCGCCAGAGAGATCAGATGAGCCACGCCAAAAACCTCCTTATTCATTTTTAGTCAGAGGGTGGGAATAAGGACCTCGCGTAAGCAAAACCCTGGTGTGCGTAAGCCCGCGTAAGCATCAGCGTAAGCTATTCTTGCGCATAAGCTAAAACTGCGAGCGCGTAAGCAGCGCGTAAGCAGCGCGTAAGCTGCCGCGTAAGCTGCCGCGTAAGCTTTCCCTTAGCGCCTTCAGAAGAACAAGACCTTTTCAATACGGCTCAGATGAGATCAGTGGATCTGAAGATTTTGGAGGAAAAAAAAACAAAAATGGAGGTGTCCTAAAATGAAGGTACCCCAAAATGGATGGTTTACGATGGAAAATCCTATTAAAATGATTTAAGATTGATGATTTGGGGTTACCCCCATGGATTGGAAACCTCCAAATTCAGTGGTTCATCATGATGTTCTGCTTTTGCAAAGATAGCCATGAAAATTGTGGTATACACCATTGTTGGACAGACGAATCTTGGATTCAGTTTTTTCCCCGGAAAACATGGGGAATAGCTGGGGATAGTTTTACAATACATTTTTACACTCCAAAATATTCCAAAAGCATGGAGAAAAACTGGGGATGATTTTGCAATTTTCTAGTGAGACTTTTGGATAGGGAAAAAAAACACCATCTATATTTGATTTTCCCAGTCAAACCTCCATTTTTTAAGGCGGTGTCCCATTGCCACCTTTGATTACCGGAGGGTACATGAAAAAACTGACCTTCGAATACCTTCAATGAGCGGTTGCTGGTTGGAACCTGGGATCACTGAGATGATCTCAAGGGACTGACCAAACTTTAACGTGACAACTATGCAAAAAGAGAAAGGTGTTTATCCAATCCACAGATGGTGTATATATCTGTAGAGATGCGGCATTGTTTGTGCGCGTTTGGTATCTGATTATCTGATTTGGGTCATCATACTGTGCGCTTTTTCATCCTTTTTCTGGTTGTTTGTTTCATATCGGCTGTGGGTTTTCTTCGAGTTTCTGATTTTGGTATTTCTCGACCATCCATCTCGATAGCTAGACCCCTTCCATCCCAAGGTGCACCAGTGAAGCAGGGGCTGGTGGAGCAGTACCTACAGGTGGTGAGGGCTATGAGTCCATGGCTATGAGTCCAGCTGGGCTTATTCCTGGTCCTGGAATTAGATGGGTTTCAGGTCTTTCATTGGCTAGTCATTTGTAGGTCCCTTTGTAGCACATTTGAAGACGCCACACCCACTACATTTGAAGACACAAATCGATAGAATCTTGATTACTGACCAAGATGTTGTTAAAATAAAACCTGCAACTCATTCGCGATGCTGTTGTAGTTGGATCCCCATGTATGTTAGTTGGATCCCCATCTTGGGGTTAGAATCCATTGAAATCCATTGAAATCCCTGGATGTTCATGAAAAATCCATGTTTCCGTTGCTTCTCATCTCCCATTTCTCACCTCAAAAAAATCTCAAAACTCCTCCCATCCTGTCGTCCAGGCCCGTGCGCCGGGGGAAGTCCAACAGTACGGCGGAGGTTTGGGTTTCGAGGTGCGGCAGGGGGGAACTTTTCCAGGTGATGTTTGTTCGGAGTATTTGGATGGTCCTACCATGATGAGTATCGCTTCTCCAGGTAAGAATGGTCGAAAATGATATTGGTGAGACTTCCTTATATCTCTTTCACAGTACTATCGAGTCACTATAATATGTGGTACTATGACTATTCTTGATGAAGTGTAACAACCTCACTGCGACGGCAATACAAATGATAGTTAGCAGCGGGGGAATGAAATTCGTATGACGTAGTAATCTTTTGATATTTCTGGTCTATATATAGTGTGGTTAATGACAGTACAAAATGTTTGATGATGACTAATGAATCCTGTTTATGGTTGGTTGTATACTAACTCAATCTGGCTGTTTATGGTCAATAGATGATTGCTGGGACTACTTCGTAAGTGGGCAATAAGTAGACCCATCTTCCTTCACCTAGTAGATTGATGAGCAAAAGATCAACTACTAGCTGTGATTGCACCTCCCAAAGTAAGCAGGCGTCAATCGAGATGGGGATGGAGGGCCAAAACCATCCAAGGTAAATACGCTAATCTTGACTTCGGAAAGCAAGTCACTGCTTATTTCAAGGGTTCAACATGCTTCAACCAACTTAAAAGAGATCATGGCAATGGAAAATGACCAGTTTCAATAGGCAATTGATACATGGGGGATTCACTCCAAAGCTTTGATGTGTCACCACGACCATGGCGGCCATGGCGGCCATGGCTATCGTGGGTGAAGTCGCCATGCCATGCCCATGTACTGTTTGACTGGAAGCCATGGCCCAATATACATAATTATAGAGAAAAATGATGTGAAACATGATTTACATTGATTTACCTAAAATCGATGGTTTTCCGTAGCTAGGTTAAACCGCCAGGGTTTGAAAAAAACATCATGATACATCCACATAGTGACTATCATCATGCGATATCATGCGGGTATGCCCGGATTGTGCGCTCCTGATATATTTTTCCCCCAAACAAGTTACCATGTTGGAACATGTTCAAATGATTGGTGGTTCTCAACTGTATGTTTTTGGTTTTAGCCATGTTTAATACCTACTTATGATGGTCCCCATTCACATCCGACATTTTTCAGGGCGAGCTCAACCACCAGCTGCCACAAAGTCTCCACATCCTACGCCCTGCCACGCTTGCAGGGCTTTGTTCGTTGGCAACTGCAGTGGCAAGCACCTTTCTGGGCCCGGATCTCACGGATACCAATCAATTTCTGTCTGCGGAAGGGAAAATGATGAAAGAGTAAATGCAGTTTCTTCAGGATTTGTGAAAAATGGCCATTCAAAAATGGGAAAGTGAGGTGTTACAGCATGCGATTTGGGGGGACCCTATATTCAAGCAAAGCCATATTTCTTGATCCGGTTGAGTATGAACATGAGGAGTTTGCGGAGTTTACTCACCAAGATGTGACATGATTGAATAAACTTGCAGGAATTTGGCCTTCGAAACGATAAACTCCGGTGCAGGGTCCAAGTTGGGCGACCCTGAACTCCACTAAGAAGAAGCAAAAAATTGACTAATGCAAGATATATGTTAATGAACTACATAGTATGTATATGTACATACACAATCATGTCTGTGTGTGTCCGTGGGTCCGGTTGTCATTTTCGTTGGGTTTTTGAAGCGGGGACGCTATAAGCTGTTGCCCGAGGTTACGGGAGAAGAGATGGAAATCTCGGAGCGGTGCAGAAAACTTGGGGAGCACATCAAGTCCAAGAGGCGCGGAAGTTCACGGGACGGATAGGGTCGGGTAGAGACATGGCAAATGCGTTCATCGATTTCCTCACTGGGAGATACTATCAGAAATGTCAAAGATAGCCTAAGTGGAGAGACAACTGATCGAAGCTCCAAAAACATCAAAATAACAAACAGTTTACAGGTTGTAAATGAGAATAGAAGGAACATAATCCTTCCAAGGTTGGCTTAGCTCCCAAGGTGTGTCCCTTGAAATCTGTGAAGGCACCGAGCTCATGACTTTGTGCCTCCACAGGAGCTCCAGCCACTCGAGTCGCTCACAACGGATGACGCCGGGTGGCATAGAGGTTGAAGGAGAGAGTACTGTGTTGTTGAAATGTGCTGCTATTATTTCAGAACTTCGGAGAGAGCCACATAGATCTTCAATGATATTCAGTTGAAATGCTTAAAATCTCGTACCAACATCTACAGATATGCATGATTGTGGTCATGTATGTATAGAGTATGTATAGGGGTCTCCATTCAGACAACTCTAAGAAAGATGTGTTTCAGGATGTGGAGATGCTTCCAGCTGAGGCCCAGACATCGACCCTCGCGACCGCGCAGCCCCTGGCCGCCCCAGGTGCTGAAACTGGTGACTTTCTCTGGTGATTTTCTCTGGTGAACTACCAAATGTCTGGAAAATCCATGGATTTTCTTGGGAAAATCACCTACAACTTCTGTTTTTTCGTCAATTTATGTAAATTTTCTAAGCATCAAAGATCATCACAGGGTATGCGCCCTTGCAGCTGTGCGTAGAGCTCGAGAATTTCATTGTACAAAAGCTTGCCGGTGAATTAACCAAGAATCTGGAAGTCCAAGGAAAATCATCTACAAATGAGATGAAACAAAAGATGTAACAATTCTAGTACGGCACCTTAAAAACAGCAGATAGAGTTGTTTGTCCAATTTTGTTGATTGTTGCTGGTTAGTACCTACATCTGATCCTCGGTTTCATTGGTCAAAGCATGTCAACTCATCTTCTTGACTATGGAGAATAATCCATCACCCATTTACCCAAGTTTACCCTTTGGAGACTCAAAACATCTCAAAACCTATATTCCAAACAGATGGAGCACTGGGTAAATGAGGGATGGATTATGGGTTTACCAAAAATGTTCACCATGTGACCTAAAATCATATAATCTGGTTCTACCCAATATATCACAACCAATCCCAATTTTCTAACCGAATCCATACCCCAGAATGACCATTGGATGCTTCCAAATCATCGAAGTCAGAGCACCGTCGGTTCCACTGGGCTGATCCTCGAAATGGTGAGCCTCCATGAAAAATCCCCATAGAATGCTGGGTGTCAGTGTAATCCTCCATATACCGTTGATCATATTTGGTGACTACAAACTAGAAACCATAAACTATACCTAAGGATCATATCTGGTGATTCTAAAGTACAATCAACTTAATCAACTATAACTATCATTAACTATCATCAACCATAACTTCTGTAATCCAAATGATTTTCTTAGATCCTGCATCCTCCAAGCCTCGCAATGCCCGGTGGTTTCGATTCCACGTGGATTGGACTTCGGGAGGCCCCAAGCAGCCGCAGCGCCAAAGCAGCGCCGCGACCACCACGCTCGGCCAGAAAGTATGTGAGTTCGGGGGCCCAGGATGCTGTGAGTTCGGGTTATTCCGAAATTATTCATGGAAAACCCATGGGGAAAGTCTAGAAAAATGATCTACATTCATGCTGGGTTGACTATATCTACTGGAGGCTAGCCATATGTCTATGTAATTTTCTCAAATCCCTAAGCAAATACCTCCAGAATAAACCCTTCAGTACAATAGGTCAAACAAAGATGTGGAAAACTTTGAAAACCCACCAGAGATGTGGGTGATTTGCCTGAGAGGGAAAATGGATTGCCAGAATCGCCTTTTTTGATTTACCGGATGGTATATTTGTTGCAATGATATCATCATGATCATCATCATCATCATCATCATCATCATCATCATCATGATCCCAACTGATCATAATCTACAATATATATATATATACACACATACACATGCATATGTGTATAATTATCTATGTGGCATTCTCAGGATGGGTTGAACCATCAGATAGGAGAATATAGCATGTTGTTCACCCGTATGCAAATCCTCATGCCACCATAGTGAAATCATGGCATTGCCGCTTTCACCAGGTCTTGTGGTTTTCAAGCAACTTAGTAATACCCAGAGTTATGTCCTGGTTGAAAATGGGATAAATCCCACGTTGTGATACATAAACATCCCATAAACATACCCGTACACATGTACACATACATATATGTGTATTATATACATATAAATATGTAATATGTCACATATACATACATGCATGCATGCATGCATGCATACATACATACGGGTTACAGCCGCTGGCACGCCCAGGTGGTGGAGGTATGGCCACCGCCGCCAAGGGCTTCGTACAGCCTCCGCCCGAGGTCATGTTTGATTACCGCAGGGTACATCTGGAAATGTCTAGGTGTCTATCATTGTCTATCGCAGTGTTTTCTGTTTGTAAATCTAAAAATGGTGAATGTTCGAGATGTCCAGAGGGTATCTTGGAGATGTTATGGTATAGTATAGAAGGTTAGTTCTTTGGGTCGCTTTGTTCTTGGGGTGTATTGAGAGCAATTTTATGGGTTACTCTCTGCTAATCAAACGTGGCAATGAACAATCCCCATTTAGTTTGAATTTTTTCCCAGTAAGAGCACCCAACTATGGATGACTTTCAATTGCAATGTCTGATTACCAGGGAGTAATCATGAGGTGTGGGAAAGTTTTATGGGATATATAAGCAGCAAGCAACTGCGGGTCGATCTCAGGTGTTAATTGTTGAGACTTTTTTATTGGATGTAGCCATTGGGGGCATGAATCCTAATTTATGGTAAGTAATGGGAACGTGTTATATGAGCAAGAACCAGCAATCTCATATTGGTTTGTCGCAACAAGGGTGGGTTGCACCCAAGTTATGGTGAATTCGCCTCAGATTCCATATCCTCCATGAGTTGATTTCTCGATGAGTTGATTTCTAGATGTCCAAAGGGGTTGGTTGTATTCCCATTGTGAAAAAATGGTGGTTTCCTAATGGCTGGAGGTACCCAAAAATGGATGGTTTATAATGGAAAATCCGGATTTAAAATGGATGATTTGGGGGTACCCCCATTTTAGGAAACCCCCATATACCTATTGTTACTTGTGCTTGTTCTATGCTAAACAACCTTTTTTTTGCTGCTTTATATCGTCCCTTTTCCATTGCTGAAGCTCCTGGCCAGGTGGCTTTCGATCTCGACACCTACGAGGAGGAATTCAATCTGAAGGAGGTGAGATGTGGGGTCCATGAGATACTATCTAGTTTATTGGGGATCCATGAAATGCTATCTAGTTTATTGGGATTCTTATGATCTCCGATGGGTAGTTAAAATATTCTAATCCTTTGCCATGCGGGGTATCAAAGATGAACCGATGAAGAGGGAGGAATTTCATCCACATAATTTCGGGAAATTGACCGGCCAAAATGGGGAGCTACACTTAGCTAAACATATTCAAAATGCACACAACTGGGTTTTGACGAGGAATATGTGAGATTTGACATGCCAAAATCAGGATGCAACCGGTAAACAAAGTAAATTTGGCAAACAAATAAAGATTGGGACTAACCAGCAAAAAGTGCGTTTTTGTTTTCCAGCCAAACATTTGAGTTCCAGGCTACCCAACGGTTGTAGCCGCACTCCAAGCTGAAAGCATCAGATTCCATCCCTTTCAAAATGTTGCACCAAACATTCAAGCAAAGCGAAGCTAAGTCTTCATATGTTGAGCCACAGAAAGGCGGGCCAATTCCAACATCCGCCACCTCGGGATATGACCCAAACACTGGGGAGCTTCACCCGGCCTTGATTCAGCTATTGTGCGGACCGTCCTGGGTATCTTGGGTCAATCTCTGGTTGTTGAATCACCATTTCATGATTTTCATGAGTTCATCACCATTGGTGAAATCTGTATGCTGAGGCAAAACCCTGACATGGCCAGGAATCCTCGGACGATGAAGCCTATCGAGAGAAGAAGCTGGCGGAAGCAGCCTTGGTCCAAGAGGAGAGGGTCACCCGTAGCCTGGTTGATTGGTGAATTTGTTGGGAGTTATACAACCTAATTCTTTGGGGATTGTGACAATCCATAGTTGGGAAACTGATCTAAATCCACTGGTTTGGGAACTCCGGTTTACCCACAAACCGCTTGATCCCTTGCTATAGAATCTATAGACCCACTTGTAGATAGGGGTGTCAGGAACTTTGTTCGCCATGTCATGGCCCTTCACGGCAACGGCCCAAATTGTCATTCAAAAATAAAGAAAACCACCCCATGCCTCGGGATTCCACCAAAAATATCAACCATCCCAACCATCCATCCCCAGGAGGCAGATGAACTCTGTTTCATTGCAGAGGCGTCCGAGCGGCGAGGACAAATCCACAGGAAACCAGGGATTTACCATGGATTTACCCATCAAAATGCTGGTTGTCCTGCAGATTTGTCTAAGCATTTCTCAAGGGTTTCCAGTTTCCATGCAGGAACTGGATTGGCTTCATGGGAAATGACCAGACACCTAGAGCTTCACCGATCCCAGGTAAACTACACAGTCTCTTGACAGATGGCCGTTTTTCACAGAAAAAAACAGGGTGTGTCCAATTTTTTTGGGGGGCTTGGTTTACATCGCCATTTTTTCACGAGAAAGATGGTGATCTATCATCCTATCATGAGATGTCGTGGTGGTTTTCCTGAGACTTGGGGTACCCCAAAACGGGTTTCCCCATGAAGAAAATGACCACCCAACTGGATAACTTGGGTTCCTCCAGGTTTGGAGACCCTCATCTCTCTCCATGGGTGCTTGCTTACACTCATATATATATATATATACACATATGTGATTATATATGGATATATATTGTTTTTTAATTATTTGTTTATTTATTCAACCATGCATAGCGTTTTGTAATCCATATGGAACCCGTATAAACCAGGTAGAACTTTGGAATTCCACTAGACTTGGTCATCCACCATTGGACCAAGCCCTTTCTACGCCAGACCGATGTGAAATCCAACGTGTTGGCTGAACGGTTACACTTGGCGCGGCTTCAATTTTTTGAGGCGGGCGCCTGAAATGGGGAATGCCTCAATGGATCTGGTGAAGCTATCTTTGAACCAGGGGTTCTCAGTGCCCTATTCCCACCTTAATGAGGCGTTAATACATGTTAATCCTAATTCAATCTAACTTATGCGAAGTTGTTAAAACCCCAGCTGTTCGGGGCAGATGAATATTACAATCGGATCCTCATTCAACCCTCAGGTATGTTGATCCACCCAAACATCTGCAAACGGGCACAAGTACACATGCCTTGTGGCAATTATTTGCTGAAAGCATGCCACAATGTTCAAAAGTCTAAGAGGCATCCTTGTATAAAGCAGGGTTGGCATTTAGATGTGGAAGAGACGGTGTGTATATACATGTATACGCAAGCATACCGTGTATACATATATTATATTATATTATATTATCATATGTTATATGTAGTCATGATATTTTGTATATACATATATGCATGTGTACCTTTACGTACATGCACACATTCTGTCGTATCTATGCAAATACACATATGTTCATACGTCCTACATTTGAATATATAAGAGATTCCCCATATCATAGAGCAGACTCTGCGGTGGTTTCAGGCGCTGGTGCAAAGCCAGCGAGAAGCGTGTCGCGCTAGGATCTGAGGTGGTACTCGTAGTTTTGATGGTGATGATGGTCACGATTATTATTATTATTGCTATTATTAGATGATTATTCTTCTGATGTTCATATTCAATTGCTAAATATTATTGCTATATTCACTATTATTACTATTGCTATATATATGGTGATGATGTTCATATTATATTGCTATATCATTCTTCCGACTTCTGTTATTCTTCCTATAGCACACTTATTCTGATCATGATGACAGTGATCTCCAAGGCAAAGGAGAAGAACATCCTGGAGGACATGCAGAGATCTGAGTTTTTTGGGATTGGTCAAAAGCTATGAATTTATCAAATTTAATGGGATGAACATCCATGAATCCCAGCTAGTTTGGGGTGAACAGAAGGTACCAGGGTTTTGACGAAAATAGCCATATCATATGGGAAAACCATAGGATGCCAACAGGAAAATCACGGGAAAATGGTGGTTAAATGTCAACCGAAATGGGGATGTTTCATCGGGATTTACTGGGAAGTTGCCCTCTGGATGGGAGTTTCCATAGTCATGAGGGTACCCCAAAATGATGGTTTATCGTGGAAAATCCTATTAAAATGGATGATTTGGGGTCCCCCCATGAATGGAACCCCCAATATGGGTCTGAAGATTGGATGTTCATCCCTAAATCCATTGGACAATCAGCATTTTCCAGGTAACCCCATTGACACAGCCATGTGGCCTTCAGCACAGGCTCATCGGAATGGTGAACATATATATATATATATATATATATTCACGTGTGTATTTGTGAATCATGAACATCCCATCCCCCATGTATATCCAAAGTATCCAAAAGCAATAGGGAGCATCCTGGCCCGCTTGATTCAGCAAGGCTTGGGGAATCTCAAGGTTTGTGCGCTTCCCAAGGGAAAAGATGCACGTATAGTTGTAGATGTGTGTAATGCGTATGTATATAATGTGAATATGTATACATACATAAATATATATATATATACACTATATATATATATATGCGCAATATAGGTATATTTAATATATTTTTCAGTAGATCCACACCTCCGTTGGGCTCGGTACATGGGAGGCTTCTCCTGTGACGCCTGAGGCAAAAGCTGGTGATCTCCTTGGCAGAGCGGCGCCTGGGAGAGATGGTGTGCCTCAGCTGCACCAAAGCTGTGCCATGATGATTTCTTAGTTGGATTCTGGGATTTAACCATGAAAATGATGATTTAGTGGTAGTTTTCACAATCAAAAAATGTGATTTGGTGGGATTTCACCACGAAAAATGGTGATTTTAGTTGGATTTAAGCGTTGAAATGGTGATTTAGTGGGATTTAACTTGGTAAAGCAGGGATTTAGTTGGATTTCAGCATCAAACCACAGGATAAAACGGGTCAGTTCTGCGGTTAAACCACAATCAAGTTAGTTGGATTGTATCACCAGTCCTTGGGGGATGGTCATCAATCCATCATATACTCATGATGTTTGGATTCCTACGGCACAGGATGGATGACCATAAACCATGTACCATCGTTTGACCATGGCAGATATGGAATTTTGTGGCTGGGTAAACGGATGGGTTAGTGCTTCAATATCTGGCTTTTTGAATGGGGAAACATGTATACTCACGAACTTAAAAAACATGTTGCAAGATATCTACCCTCCAGTAAACTAAATTGGCGATGGAGAATCCATCATTTCTAGATCATTTCCAACCGGGAAAACAACATGGATGTCCATTAGTTTTTGTATGTTCGCCAGAGGGTATTTACATAATATGTCACTATATCAATGGTACTTACATATATCATATACCGCTTAAAAATGATCTACATTCATGCAGCTATGAGTTGGGGTTGTGGCCCCACACTTGGGCTTGTCATGGTTTAATCCTAGCTGGGGACGGTCAATACCTACGGACCCACTTTGGAAACACATCCATTCAAAGTTTATTGTTTAAGTTTTTTGGGAGTAATGAACATCCAGAAAAATGTGGTTTATAGTTTGAATATATCATCCATTTGCCAGCTAGTTTACATATGATGTATGTGAAATGTGTGTGTATATATATATATACATAGGAGTTTCTTCAGTCATGAGTGATCCCAGGTCAACATGGATCTCAATACTAAATTAGTTCGATTGACTTGGATGGTTTGGGGGTACCCAAATGACTTAGGAAACCCCCATATGTGGATTCTATACTGATAGAATACATAGTTCCATTATGATATTTCATTATGATATACAATGATAATTGATAATATATGTACTGTATGTATATTATCCACATGTTTTTTTCTAGTTTTTCAGCAGGGTACTGATCAGCTTTTGATCCCCTTTTTTCTGATGTTTCATCTCATCCCAGGCTGCGTGGAAGTCGGGGTTCCAAGGGAAGCTTTGTGGAAGTTTGAGCAACGAAACGGGTTTGAATATCCAATTTAAGATGGATTTTATAAAGGAACATAGTTCCACTTTCACCAACGAACATGTTCGGATTTCTTGTGGGTGGGATTGCTGAATCAAAGCGCAAGCATTTGACCCACAGATGGGGAAGATGACATGTTTGGTAATGACAAATATTCTTTCCAGCTTTCCCTGGAATGGCAATCCCCAATGATTAAAATTACTCGTTGTTTTGGTTTGAAACCTGCAGGATGTTGGTCGGAAGAGAGGATGTTGCAGAATGACTCCACATAAAGTACTTGCTTGCAAACAGCAGATTGTAGCTACAAAGAACTACATCAGTATAATATTATGCAATACTACACATTGATCATATACATTATATACATATTGTATATTATATATATTACATCTTTAGTTTATAATATCAACATAGATCCCGTTATCCTCCTTGACAGTCGGGCAACCCTTGCACCTGCCGCCTTTCTGCAGAGGTGTGGTGTGTGGACAGGCCAAGCTCCAAGCGTCGGTACTTGAGCTGCAGGCTGGAGCTGGCCGCGGTTGTGGGTTATGTCACACCTATTTGGGTTTGTCTGGAAATGGGGTGTACCCTCCAAATGGCTATCTAAACGGGAATCATGATGATAATCCATTGGAAATGGGGATACCCTATTTTCAGTCAACCCATGACAAACATCCAAACCCACTTATTTCCTCTGGCAATCAGACGTGGCAATGGAAAAATCATCTATTAATGAAGATTTTCCATTGCAATGTTTGATTGCCAGAGGGTATTTGTTTTGCAGTGAAAAAAGAATTGGCTGGTTATAGGTAGTTCATGAGAAGTCAGTTATGTCACGTGTTATTTCTCAAAAAAACTGGTTGATGAATGTTGATTGGGTATTTAATAGGAATTTCAACAATACCCCAGTGAATGCGGGTTGGCTAAATATAGCGTTGTCTGAAAAATATGGGGAAAATCCTCATTCCATCTACTGATTTTTGAGTTCCCAAGGTAAAGATGGCCAGACATGGAGGGTATACAACCCATGTTTTCAGGTGCCACACCTGGATCTGCGATCGCAGGATGTGGCAGCAGGTAACAAGGTAGCTGCCAAGCAAGGAAGCTCAAGGGCTCAACTGCTCCACCACGGGGGGGAGGTCCTCAGGTCCAGTGGCCTTCAGAAGAAAATTGTGTGTCTCAAGATTTGGCTGGTACCTCAGTACCTCAAAATCACCTGGTTCTTGATTCTTTCTGTTCTGGTTTTTTGCATATTTTAGGCTTCCCAGACTTTGAAACAGCCCGGATTAGATCGTGCCTCACGCAAGCCCACCGGTGGCGGCATAGCGTTGGCCCCGAAGTCTGCCAGACTTTATTTAACTAGGGAAAGCACCTGGATGGGTTAAGCCTTCCAAAATTGGGTCTGAGGCAGCAGAATTGAGATTCAACCAACAGAAAAAAGAACAAATATATAGCAGACCTCACTGCGAAAACCTCGACTCCGGAGTTTAGTGCTTTGATGGGTGTTGTTTTTTCTATAAATGGGGATGTATAGTACCCACTATTACCCACCGAGCTGAAATTGAATTGTTCTGCAAAGTATCTGAGTTTGGCCAAGTAGACAAGTGGTTATGGCCGAGGTTTACATCGCAAGTGATCCCAATGTAGATGGTCGCCTGAACTTCTGTACGATTTCTTCAATCAATCAGTAATCGTTGCCCCTGGAATATCCGGGAATATTTGATTTCACACCTCGGAACCCCAGGCAGCTGAGTTGAGAAACTCTTCATTTTGGAACTCCTCCGGGAATTGAAATTGTAAGGTCTTAACCCCCAAATCTACTGGTTCATCATAATTTTCTCTGTGAAATCGCCATCAATTGGGGATAATTTACCGTTTTCTGACACACCCAAGTATCATATCAAGTTGGTTACATATTTATATTTATATATACATATTGCATTATCTATCCATGATTATATAATGATTCTCCCATTATTGCTTAATCCTTGACATTTGCCTCCCATGTAGGATCATTCATATCAATATTGTGGATGGGTTTACCACATGAATTTACGATCCTCAGACACAACCCCTACGGGCAAGTTGTGACCTCCCGAGGTCGTCTTCAGAAGGCATCTTCAAGGTCTCCACTGCTGTGAGTCCGCAGAAAGGCACGGCTGCGTTAAGGAAAAGCCGGGGGGAGGTGCGTAACGACACAAAATCATTGGTCCAAACAGGAGGATAATCCAGGTAGTGAATCCTTGGAGATGTGGAATCCTACTTGGAATACAGCATTGGAATATCGGGATAGAATGGGATGGAATGGGAATATACCCTCGGGTAATCAAAAAATGGCTGGAACATCCATTATGTCACATGTCCAGTTTGATTTTTCGATTTTTCTATAAACCTCCATTTTTCGGGATTTTTAATGGCCATGTTTGATTACCGGAGGGTACCCAGGAATGTAAGGGTTCAATTTGGTTCCATCCCAGAAACTTGTCCAGATCTGATCATCCTACCTGCTTGTTAAGACTCAAAACCAATACTGCTTGGTGGTTTTCAAACATTGATGATTTTCCAGTTCTATTTATTCGGAGTTATGATCCATTTTTTCTCAAAAGAGGTTTTTGGGAGATCATGGATGGATATATAGTAGTATATGATTGTATGTATATATAGATAATATTATATAATAATGTATATATATTATCCATGATCTATCCATTCTTCTGGGAGGTATTGAACCCACCAAAGCAGTACCATGATCCCAGTTGTGTCTCTTCCAAGTCCCCCCCTGTCATCATCTCCGCAGATGGCAGCAACCACCTGTTGGTCACGCGGCACCGAGGGGCCGCACCGCTCTACAGGAAGATGGCAGGCGCTGTGAGATGTTCAAAGTTTCCATGTATCAACGTGGCCAAATCTACGGACTTTAACTTTATGTATCTATAATCTATATATGTATATGTGTGTGTATATGTATATGTGTGGGGTTTTCTAAAAATTAGGTATAGCATGGTTTTTGCATAGTCTAGCCGCATCCCGAACAATGATGATGATATTTGGCATCAAATTGGGGGGATGTTCGCTATCAGATGCTACAGCCCGCCCCAGGCGAGGGCCTCAAGAGATGTCGCCTGGATATGCTGCCAGGAACCTCAGAGATCCATTGTAATCCCCATTGGATAATAAGGATTTCATTGGATTCCCCATTGGATTAATGGATTTGAATGGCGAAATAATGGAGAATTAATTGGATTTTACTGGATGTTCATGGGATTTCATGGGGGGGGGGGGTACCCTCTGGTAAAGTAACATAGCTATGAAAAATCCCCGTGTTGAATAGGGAAATCACACCTATGAAGAGGTCATGTTCCATAGGTATGTTAGTTTACTCGAGGGTATCAGTATTTTAGTAAGATTTGACTTTTCTATGTGGATTGCTGGATTGCTATACTGATTAATGCTCCATGTGTTTCTCATACCACATTTCATAGAGTTAAAATTAACATGGAGGGATATTTCGCTTGTACCATAGTGATTTATAATATGGCAACTAAAGATATATCTAGATGTTGCGTATATCGTTTGAAATTGTTGATCGATGTAGAACCAAAAATGGGATCGATGGCAAAACGTTGAACGACGATATAACGCCAATCAAAGGGTCAACCCTGGATGGATCAATTTGTTCCTGTAACTTGGCGAAAATGTGGCTATATTATGTATGTATACAAATGATTATACAATATAATATACATATACAAATATATATATATGGTACCCGCGAAAAAGATAGAAAATATTATAGAACATATTACTATTTTAGTAGGATTTTACGAACGTCGATTTTTTTTGAGGATTACTATAGGTTGTATATCCGAATGTGGCAAAACCAATAACAAACCATCCCCAATACCATCTTCCAGTTGGTGGTTGCAGCCCTCCCTAAGGCCGCTGCAAGCGTGGTTCTTTCAGGCCTCGGAAATGGATTGGTGAATGGGAAATTTTGAACCGGAAACCATGGATTTTCCCATGAAATATGGGGGGGGGGTCCTGTAAATGTTCCCTTAAACCAATCCAATGATATGAGCTTGCAGGCTTTGGTTTTTTGAACCCAATGGCTTCGCCCACATGTGTGTAGCTAGGCAACATGTTTTGTCACGGTTCTGAAGGGTTTTCCTGAAGGATGTCACGTGACTGGGATCGGGAGGCCAGTGCGAATGAGCGGATTCTCTTCGAGGAGTTCGGGTGTTGGATTGGAGTTTCTATGTGTTGCAACGGAAAACAAGGATATGTTCTCTTGTTTCTTCTGGGGAAAGCCATGAGTTTCAACGCAGTTCAACACATGTTGGGGGATTCTTGAGGTAAGGTCAACTCCGGATTATTGTAATACACAGTGGATAATCTTTTTGGGGAGCGAGTTCTGCTACCGAAGTGGTACCCCCAAATTAAACAGCCCAGGCTGCCAGGGGTTACACGTAACTCCTGGGTGGACAGGACAAGCACAGTGGAGCCAGGTGGGTTCTTCAGTGATTTTTCTTGGGGCTGCGGGATGAGTTTGCTGCAAATACAAACTACTTAATTAGAGCATTTGGAGGGAATGACAATGGAAGTGGAAAAGTTTGTCTTTGAAGATTTAGATGAGTACTGGTTTGGTTATCAACCACGAAGATAGTGGAATCGACAAGAGCTTTTGCACCCCGCAAGGCACCACTATTTTGCTGCGCACATGGCATTCATGCCTGAACTCTCAAAGTTCCACACAAGTTGTCCCTATGTTGTTTGACACTGTACTTGCATTTCTTGGTTTCACACACATTGCTGCCAACTCCAGATTACCGATATCCTGCTTACCCCAAAAAGGGATCGTTCATGGTCATTCAGATCATTCACTATCAAAATGGACCCCCCAATTGAATCACATGGGTCTAGAAAGAAGGTACAGGGCATCAAAATCCCATGGTTTATCAGCACTGTGGCCAATAAGATAGACATAGATAGACATAGGCTAGGGTATTTCCTTTGGGCCAAGCCAGATGGTTGAGATCCATCCAATAATTAATACTGGAACGTTCTGAAAGTCATTGGATAACCTTTCAACGGACCGTCGACTTTCATTGGAAACCAAGTTGTCCAGCCAGATGAACAATCCCATCCCCTCAAAAACATCAACACCCCCATTCTACGGACCTAAATATGTGATGCCATCCCTTTACGAAATCATGGTTTCTTGGGGCGTCCAATATTGGGGCAAAGTGATGAGTCTTTATTTATTGACATGATAAATCGATATCACTGGTTTATTATGACTATTAGTGTGACAAATTATGAATAATACTTAATATGATACTATCAACCATATCCCACTATATCATTATATCAATATCCCATGAAGTTACTTATGTATCATACACATATGTACTAAATCATTATATATATATATACACATACATATATACATATATACCTATATACATATATATTCCCATGATATCCCCAGGGGTGTCCTCTTTCATCCCGGGTTGACACCTTCCCACCGCGCCAGTTTTCGCATCCCAGCGTTGCTGAAAGCTGGACAGCCCTTCGCTGGCAAGGTGCCCACGGAAGCGAAATGATGGCTGATATATTGATATATCATGCGTTTATATGGCGCTATGGATATATACAATGATGTGTAATATTTGTCATTACAGTAAGTACAGTATCTATGTATATACATGTATACTATCCCATAGATAAATAGATTGATTGATAAACTGATTGATTGATTGATAAACCCGGAACCACTCGGAACCTGCCCAGAACCTCCCCGGAACCCTTCCCAGCACCCGGGAACCGCACGTCCTGGAACCAGCCCTGAACCCTGGAAGCTGCACCGAACCTGATCTGGGATGAAACCCCTAAGCTAACGCTGTTGGGGAATTAGTTACACCCCCATTCTATGGTCATATGTTTTCCAATCCCCTACATCCACCAGGGTTTCTTGGGGTATTGGTCCATTTGAACGGGGGAAGAGAATATCGTCGTATATCCAGATTGGTTGATTGACTCATTATTTATCATATATTAAGTATATTCAGTTCGTGATATTGCTCCATATTTTTTGCGGAGATCAGGGAGCACCCGGGAGCACCCCCCGGGCCGTCACCGGAAAGCCGAAGGCCAAGTTGTCCTACGCCTTGGTTCTGCCTGACTATGGTTCCATGAGTCGTCCTGTTATCAAGCTGAAGAGGTGTGGCGCTGGGAGATAGCCACATGGTGGTGCCCCATACTAGGCTAAGTTGGTGTACAACTATAGCCTGAAAAGTTGAGGAAACCTGGAAAATATCAGGGAACATAATCTTTGCCATCCTAGAAACACGCTTCTATCTTTTTGGTGGGTGCTATTGGTTAGGGCTTGTGGATATCTATTGTTGGATGAGTTTGCCGATATGTAGGGGGCGGGACCTTGCAGGTTCATTGGAGGACCATCAAAACACTGGGCAGTTACACTCGGACAGGGCAAAGCCATTCGAAATTATGTGTATATATATATATATGTATTATAATGTATATAGTACAAATTGTCCAGAGGATGAACATCCATATCTAGTCTAGCAGTTATTTTGATGTTCAAAAGGGCAATTATGCTATGCTTTTGGACTACAGCGTCATTGCAGATATGGTTTTTGAATTGCTTTGAGGGAAACGTTGCAGGAAGGCCATATTTCACAGGAAACAGCATGGTTTCCTGTAGACTTCCCCCTAAACCAATCCAACGAGATTGGGTTTGAATGTGTTATATCATGTTCTTGAACAAATGGGCTGTAATGGATGAAATGGCCGGCTGTCACTGGTTGATATCTGCATGATTCTGCATGTTTCTTGGGTTTCATGGGTATTGCCAGTAACTGTAGACATGTTGCTCACCTTCGAAAGAAAGTGGCCTCTACCAACTTATACCAACTTTGTTTTCGTACAAGAATAGGATACCCCAAAATGTATTTGATTTATTTTGATTTTCCAGTGGTTTAGAACTCGTGGTCCCATCATTTTCCCCTCACTTTCCCATCGTTTTCCCATCATTTTCGCCAGGCGTGACAATGCGCGGGATTTTGCCCAGGCTGAGGCCTCTCGCGTTGGAGAGCCCAGCCCAGGACATGTGCCATCAGCAGTATTCCCAACATTAGAATATTTTCCGCAAGTAGGATATACAATGATATTCACTTCTGAATATACAGTAATGAAGACTATTTTGGAAAAATACTTTTTTCCTCTGATCTTATTTGTTCGTAGCAAACAACATCGGTCTTATCTGTTTTATCTTATCTTGCATCATCTAATCTCCTCATCTCAGCTTGTACTTGGATGCGGATCCCGCTTAGTGAACGGATTGCAAGCCATATATAACTACAGGCTCCCACAATCCCAAGTGCTTCAAAACCCAATTTAGATCAAACCAACATTTTTTCCAAGTAAACTTCCAATGAATGGCTTAAAACCCCAGGTTTTTGGCTAAAATTAATCCCATACCCCTAATATTAAACACCCCATATCACTCCATGATGGTCTCAAATATGTGTAAATCCCCTACTAGACATGCAAAACAACATGGTTTCTGGATCGGCCGTTGGATCGCGCAGGTCGCCGCCATGGCCGTCGCAGCGGTGCCAGAACGGCACGGCCGCAGTATGGCGGGCTCGCAGGTGCACTTTTTGGACCATCCAAAGGGAAGAAAATGTGGGAGTGAAAGAGAAAAATGAGGGGAAATGATTGGGGATATGGAGGTTTCCAAAGTTATGGGGGTACCCCCAGTTATCATACATTTTATTTTCGGATTGTCCATTATAAAGAACTGAAAAATATCTGAAATGATTGGGGCTGTATATGTATATATAGGGGGGAACTACTGGAAAAATAGTGTGAGCGTATATCCGTGCGGGGAGAAATGATGGGAATCTATTGGGAAGATTGTGGGGGATGTAAGGAGAACAAATACTTTACCTCTTGGTATATGATCATATCATCTAACGGTTTGACCATCCAAGAGAAATGGGGGAGAAATGGAACACAGTGGGAATGTCGACATTTGAGAATATCATGGAACTTGTTTATGGGTGAATACTCTGGATACTACATGACAATATGACATCATGTATATTATGATGTCTCATGGGATGTCTTCGCCAACTTGATATGAGATGTGCGTCTGAAAATGGGTTGTACAGCTCCCAAATATGTCCATGTCAAAAGGGAAAATGATGGAACTTGAGGTTCTTGAGTATTGGGTTTTGGGGGGACCCTATTTTCAGAGAAAGCCAAATGGCATATGGGAAAATATAAGCAAGATTTTGAAACATGTGGAAAAAATGTGGACAGTGTGGGAAAAGATAAAGAAACTATTACTGTATATTACTGTACTGTACTTGAAAATGTTGGAAAATATGGGTCTGAATTGGAAAATATGGGAAGATGGACGCAAGATATGGAAGAACATGCGGAAAACCTCTATAGTTGGGAGATGTTGGGAGATTGTCTGATTGTTTGAATGTTGGCAAAGCCCAGAATTTGGGAAGATGCCTGATTTGCCCGAAGAATAGATCCTCTAAACTGTGCAAATGAGAGGAAGGCACAAAATTGGGGATGTTTGGAAACAAGAATGAGGTCTTGCCCCATAGACAATGGAGGGTTGGATATCGAGACATCACCAAAATCTGTGGGACGGAGGCGTCCGAGCGCCTGATTGTGGCTGATACTCACATGATTCTTTGCGGAAGACAGTGTATTCACATGTATTCACCTTGGATGCGTTGGGTGCAGAGCTTCTATCACGCTCAATGTCTTCCATGAAGCATGCAGCAGCAATGGCAGACACGCCTGCCCTGGTGTCTCTTTCGGTGAAAAACCCATGACTATTTTTTGGGTAGGTTTCCGCATATATCGTATACAGTCAGTTTGACAGCTGGAGATTTCACTTTGTGTGGCACATGTTTGTTCATCTCCAGTGGTTGACCTGGATGTACATCCTGAACCATGAAGAATCATCCTTGCGAACCACTGAGATATAATGCTATATATATATATATATACATAGAGGTATGGGTTAAAAGCCAAAAGTCAAGGAACATATTACCCATACACATTGGAGTGGTATGGAGATCCCCGGTTTTTGAGGTGCCGTTGCTGCTGGCCGCAGCGGTCCTTGCGCGGCTTTGCGATGCGGAAGATGGAGAAGAGCTGGTGCGGACGACCGAGTGTGGCCGAGGGGCGATGGTGTTTTTTTCATCAAAGATACGGGTAGTTTTTTTTTCATGGCTCAACCAACAAGTCAATGCAATTAAATTGTTATATCTGATATGATGTGTACATATACGTATAATGTGGTAAACCCAACAGGAAGGCTATTGTAACTCTTTTCACGGTTGGAGTGGTGTTCGAAATCTTGAAAAATCTGGTCTATTTTGGGTTTGCCACAAGATACATCGTGCACTGTATTTATGTATTCAGAAACTGCATGTACTGGGTACATCAACACAAGCAAACGATTTCTAACCCCACTAGGGATTGGTCACATTGTACCCCACTATTGGATAGTTCGACACTGAAAACGACCAAGACTTGTGGTGTCCCTTGTCTTCATGTTTGACCTGTACACTGTAAGCATGTTGGTTTGTGATGTTTCTTCACAGTCATGACCTATACAGTTTTGGTCGACGTTGTGTGAGTGTGGATGATTAGAATAGACACCTTAGTGCCTGTATGCACGTAATAGATTCAAAATGCACAATTGGAATCCTGGTTTGATACCCTTTTCATCCCCTATTTTTGTGGATGATATGTCCAACAGCTTGCTGACTGTTGCTTCGACAACCCACCCTCCGGATGCTGCAGTGGCCAAGGATGTGACTGCCGATGGCAAGTTGGAAGTGTTTCTGCCAGTGTCTCAGCAGTGCTTCCCATGTTTTGCCGGGTGTTTGTCTCAAAGATGTTTAAGCTTGCATTTCGACATGTGGGTCATCTTCATTCATTTTTATACGACCCCAAAAAGAATGGATATTATTGATGTTGACAACTGTTTGTGATGTCAACCCATCCCAAAAGGAATATGTTGCCAAACAGTGGCTGGAATACCCCCCACCCATTCCACACCGAACGGTCATGCTTCCAGCCCAATGTTGGTCAATCCTGAGACCCTGCCATAGCCTAGCGCTGCATGCGTTGGAAGTGGGCACTGCTCCCTCCCTTTGGAGCTTTCGGGAGGAGCACGCAGAGCCACTCGGTGAAAAAGCCGTAGAACTTGGGGAGTGAACGAAAATTAGGGGGAACATGGGGGAACCAACCGATGAAATTTACTTCGCTGGATGATATGTACTTTAATTGGAAATGAAGTAGTTCAAAACTACCTACGGTAGTTTAGCACTAATGGATGAAAATTCCTATGGTACTTCAGTACTTTAAGGTAGTGTTATCTATTGCTCATTGGAATGAAAAGGAAGTTTCAACCCATGATGTGGGGACAACAGATGATATCAAGGGAATGTTGTGGTGTGGAGAATTTTGTGTATGATATAATGAGAGATTCACTGGATTGGTTTAAGGGAATTGTTACAGGAAACCCCTATATTTGATGGGAAAATCCATGGTTTCCTGTAAATTTTCCCATTAACCAATCCATTGAGAGATGAATTGAATCAACAATCTTGTCCAGTATATTGTATGAGGATGAGTCCAGTGGGGGTACCCATGAAATCCTGAATCGCAAGGGAAAAGTTGGTGAATGTTCCACTCCCATGAGGAGCAGCGGGTAAAAACTCCAAAAGATGGGAGTGGAGCTGATATGTCTATGGCAATAAGTGGTTATACCGTAATATGACTTGCACGTATGCGGTGTTGGGTGAAATTAGAGAGCCCCAAATTGTACAGGTGTCACCATCAGAGTAAGACTACTGAAAGTGAACTCTCTTGAAGAAATCCGAGGTCATCCATTTGTATAATCTTAATAATGGATTTTGCAATCGCCCACAAGACGGATTGTTGCAATAAGATGCATAAAGAGCTGGGATGGAATTATAAGAATTGGGCATGTACTCGTACAATGAGAGTCGAGATGTCTTCCCGTTCTACCAAATACCCATGTACGCGAGATGCTTATCAGTTCCTCATGGTTCTTCAATGTGGTTGATTTTTGACTTAGATTGCATAGCCGGAATCTTAGCAAATAGTGTTTTTGCTGCTTCAATCCCTATTCTTGCCGTAAATTGGTGGATTGAGCTCTGAAGAGAAACCCACAAGGCAATAGTTGTGCTTCCATCCAAATTAAACAACCTTTAGTTGCACACCTGATTTGGGCGTTGCTGAAAATGTCGGGAAAAAGACGGAAATCCGATGCTTCGCCATCAAAATTATACCCATTTTTGGACCAACCCATTATTACATTTCGGAATATGTTGGAATCCAACCCATTACAGTTGATTTTATCAATTTTAGCCTATGGTTAGCCATTTTTTTGGACCAACCCATTACATTGCATTATGGTACGTATCTCTGGCTCTTCCACTCAAGCCCTGAACCCAGCAACTCACCACTGGTTCCGCCAGCGAAGAGGTGGTGTCAAACGCCCCAGCTGCTGCGGTGCAACAAGAAAGAATTGCCATTGCCTCGTCAGCCCGAGGTGCGACCCCGCACTTGGGGGGGGGGGTACCCTCAGCCATCAAGGAAAATGAATGACCATGACTTGGATAATTTGAAACCTGACTTGTGACTTGTGGGTGCCCCCATGACTCCGGAAACCTCCATTTTTGTTGGTTGTGTTCATGCTTAGCTGCGGTACGTTGTGGTCTTATTCTGTATGAAATGGAACCATTTGTCATAGATACAGATGAATAGTGTATATACAATGTATTGTCAGTAGGTCACTTGACGTAGTCTGTTTTGCAAATGAATGGTTGGAAACATCTCAAGACACATGGAAGTCATGAAAAGCTACAGCGTTGCATCGCAAAACTGAGGGAAATCGGCTTTCCACCTTGAAAGCAGATCTTTTGTAGGCTTGTCGCTCCATGACAAGAGCTCCATGGTGCAAGTGAGTGATCACTTATCAGATGGTATCACCTATCAATCCAAACTTGAAAAAAAATAGCTACTAGTAGATGGAGTTAGACACACCATATCCGATAGTGAGGTTCTATTCTTCTATTCTAAACATGAGATGTTCGTATCCATCACCATGGCCACAGGGTATTTCGGGTGCGAGATCCGTCGTCGAAGGCAGAGATCAGAAGCAGCCTCGAGAAGAGCAGTGCTCAAACATCTCGTCCAGATGCCGCTGCAGGCGGGAGACTCCCAAAGATGAACCCGAAAGATTGAGGCGACAAATATCAGATTGATGCAATATGAATTACCCTCTGGTAAACTAACATAGCGACATAGAAAATGGCCATAGAAATAGTTGATTTTTCCATTGAAAATTGTGATTTTCGAGGGTATGGATAATTTTGGTTGGTTTGCTGGAGAGGACCAATCGCAACCAGTCCCTTTTTTCCAGCTGAGAGGTTGCCGAGCGGAACAGGAATCCCTGCAAGCTGCAGAGATTCGTCGCGGCCATGAGGCCATCGGGTCGTGGAGGGAGCAATGAGGAACTGGTGGAAAGTGTCCTACATTCCCCCGAAAGAATGGGGAGCTAGTTAACTATTAGTTACTAGTTGTTGATGATTGATGATGATTGCAATTGTTGTACATTTTGGATGGTTGTATGGGATTATAAATTATAATATATTAAATATACCTATTATAATGCTTGTACATGCTTGTACTGAATGTTGTTTTGATGGGAAGCCTTGCTTTTTGTGACCCCATACTGGAATAGAGTCCAAGCTGCACAGGCCTGGATTCGGCAACAACGGAGGGAACCACAGGCGTGGCAAGGGACAACGGGCGTTTCAGGTTGTTTCGATGCTGTGAGTCCAACTCGCGGATTGCACGGGCGGATCTTTGTGGTTGTTTCTGGTTTAAATTGGATCAGCAAGGCATGTTCTGAAAATTCTATCAACCATTAATCGAGGGTTTCCATGGCCCATCTCCATTTCCGTGGATCTCATCTTTTCGAAGTGGCAAGGCGCACTTGGAGGGCGTCTGCTATTGCGGTTTTCGATCCAAAGAAGCGATTTTGCTGCTTGGCCGAGATGGTTTTGACGTCATGAGGTGAGAATCATCAGAAATCAAAGTCGTAAGTCCAAAAAATTGCTCAAAAAGCCATGCCAATCAACCAAACAATCCGTGTTTTCCACTGCTTTGCCGTGTTTTTCACCCCAAAGTCCATAGCCTTTACGGTGGCCCATTCTCCCCATCCCATCCCCATCCGTTACCGCAAGGCAGCACTTCCGCAAGAGTCGCAGGGAGCTGCGCTTGGCGGATCCGCCCAAGCGGCTCTTCGCGGGGGTGCAGTTTGGGATGCTCAGATCTCCATGGGGCGGCTTCGTGGCCTGGGAAAAATCCGAAAAGATGTCATGGATGATTTGGAGGGACTCCCATTTGGAGGGACATCCGGAAATTTGGATGTGCTCAAAAATTAGTTGATTCTGATGTGGGATGGATAAAAAGGGGAACCAAGATCTGAGATAGGGCTTGAAGAATCGCCTAAGATCAAGTAGGAAGTGGCATGCAATGGCATGTGTTTGGACCAAAATGTGCCAAAATGTTGGTTTGTCCCGAAATAGGCTAGCCCGAAATCCATCGAAATCCAATGATTGATCATCATTTTCGCCATTAAAAGATGTACACTAAAAGGACCCAAAATGGGATACACCGTAATACGCCCATGTTTGGACAGATCTGCCAAATCACCACATGGCCGGGCCCTCTTGGCACTCCCAGTTTCGCTTGTCCCGAGGCCAGATGAAACTGGCTTTCATCAGATCTTCCCCTGTCGCACTCAGTGGCGTGTTCGCACTTTTGTCGCGTGAAGGTTATAGCCTGGCTGATTGGTTAGTTGGGAGTTTTACTATCTTATAATTACTAGCAAATTAATCTGTCAATGTATTGGGGATTACGATCATCCATGGATGGGATGGGCTATTTTGAATGGCTCATGTAGACTGTGCTATGGAATGAAATGAGTTCCTAAGATTTCCGAAGCTCTTCTGGACCCAATGTTATTCCCCTTTTCGCTTTCCCAAGAAGACCGGTTATGCACTGAGGTTTCGGAATTGGACGAGATATACGACGCAAAAGATACTGTAATGCTGCTTCCCAGAACAGATGGGAATATGTTCTCCTGCCACTTTCAAGGTAGAATCCCATGTTTTTTTATCTATTTGCAGGCTTTTCTAACAACTGGCTTGTGGCTATATCCCAACTTGAGGAAACACTACCAAAAATCTCAACCATCAAGCAACGTTGATCATTGTTCTTCTGCAATGTCCTGACTTTGTTGGTTCACAACTTATGCAAAGATCCCTGCTGATGTGGCCCTGTTGTATATCTATTTTGTGTCACCACAATGTGTTTCTGATATTTTGATATATTTTCTGATATAGTACATATTCTCATTCGCAGATTCTCCAAGTTATATGGGGATGTCCAATCCATGGGGGTACCCCAAGTTATGATCCATTTTATGTTCGGACTTTCCATTCTAAACCATCCAACTCTTGGGGTGGAAACCCCCATCCCCAGGGTACATTCCCGGTAAATCCCATTAGATCCCTGTTTGTTGACATTCAACCATCATCTCTTTTAGTTTTACCATGTTTTACTTCAGTACCCATCATTTGGGTTACCCCCACATCCGGAATGTCTGGTTCAACAGCCAAACACCATGGGATGCGCCAGGGATGATATCGTCGCCAGCGCGGAGCGTCGGGATCCCATCCGGGGTGGTTTCACAAAGGGGTGGGTCCCCGTTTAATGGTGGTGCGAAAAGAACTCGGTTAAATAATGGAATGGTACTTAATGATCTTAATGGGATTGAATATAAAGGATTGAATTTAATATGAATGGTACTTTACTTATCTTAACTAGGTTTAATAATGGAATTTAATGGTGATTGAATGGTACTTAATGGGATTTAGTATGAAATAAAGTAAGCTAAGTACTATGGGATGTGGTGGAGATATGGAACTAGTGAATGGGGTGAAGACAAGTTCCAAGAAACACAACTGCCGGGTACCACCTTGCAACTATCAGGGCTACAAAATGGTGATTTAGCTATAGATCTTCAGATGTTGGCATCGTAGAATGGTGACATGATTGTGTTTTTCCTGTCTGGGATGTTCTCGTCAACCTGGGATGGATAGGTCAGTACTTGAATCTTTTGCTGTTTACTCAGCAGTTTCTGTTTTTCGCAGGGTACCTAACTTTGGACATGTTTCCTCCTGTAGTTTTTCCCTTAAACCTTGGGAGTTATGGATCAGAGGGTGGATTTTAGGGGAAAAGCCGGCTAAGGGCGGATGAGTTTCTGGTGCTTTAGTTTGCAAATGACAACATGAACAAACCTACTAATTATATAAATGAATCTACATCAGTCATTCTCAGGATTAGATCGTGTTTTTTTCACGGCAAACAATGATTTGGAGTCACAAACGATCACAAACGTGTGTTGACATTCTTCAGTTCTTGCTTGCCCGTTAGGCAAGAGCGAAGATGGCAGATGAATCATTTGGCTGGATGCAAACAAACTACCCCGGAAATGGGGATGGGTCAAACCTATTATTCCCATATAATTACATATAACTACCATATTTGGATATATTTGGGGGAATAAACATCCAGCATCATCCAGCTATTTTGGGAAACCCATTTCTTGTGGATGCCATAGACCATGCCACCGTCTCCATGGACTGAGGTGCTGCGATGCATCCTGAGGTGGTGCCAGAGGCCCCAGGTCGTGTGAGGTTCGTGTTTTGGAATCACAGCTGGTGTGGAGGAAAGCTGCTTGATTTCGCACTGTCCTGGAGTCCATTTGGAACATCCGATCTACATCGATTTACTACATACTATATAGGATTATATAGGTATATAATGGTATATACACATTCATCCTACCACATTCTCACCACAACCCCAATGGGTTCATCCAAGGTGTTTCAACAGCTTGGGACCTTTCCGAAACGGACCACTGAGGGTATCCCATCACCTTACGGCAGCAGCCCGGCTGTTGGACCCCTGCCCAGAAATGGTGTCCCGGCGACGATTGGACCATGGAGGTTTTGGGAGGTTTGAAACCCCGAGAGTTTGGATTAGTTGGGATAGTTCTGACATTTTGTTGGGATAGTTCCGGGAATTCCTGAAATGTTCAAGAGTTTTCGATATTTTTTGGGCGTCTGAAAATGGGGCGACAAACCAGAGGGTTTTCTGGATCCTCGAATGGACCACTAGGTGAAATTGAAGGGTATCAACAATTGTTGGTCAAACAGATTTTAAGAAGGAAACTTCATAAGTTTGTAGGTCAAGGCCCGGTAACCATGAATTATTATACAGACCCGAAATGGAGACACTGTTTGATTCTTCAGTTCAGCCGCGGAGCACAGGTATGGCCCAGGATTGGGTTCTTCAGACACTCAGTAGAATTGGATGGTTGATCTTGTACACAAACGCAAAGTAGATTTGGATTGTGGATGCGTCAAAAGATGCTTTGCCATGGATCAAAATCCTGGTAACCCTTTGATCAAAATGGTTGGTAAATGTTAGTCCTGCCAGATGTGGATGGTTTTGACCCTTGCCCAAAGATTAGTCTTTGCCAAGCTCGAGGCCAAAGACATGGGGCTCAGTGGCAGTCTTAGTGCAGGAGTTGTGTGGCGACAATGTCACCACAGAAAAGGTGGTTTTGGAAGCCAGACATACCCATGTCAGATCACGTCATAACTTATAACACTATGGTTCAAAGTGAGAGCATTGAAATGAACTGGAACCTTCACAGTGTTGCAGGGATACACTCCCTGGCTTTTCGTGTTTTTCCAACATGTTCAGAGCCATCTCAGCGGAGGTTCAGCCAGCCTCTTCACTTTTCGTCACTATGATCAGGCTGCGCCGAGAGTGTGACTGTTCTCCATTTGGTCGTCCATGCACTAAAATTCATTTGTTTGTCGATTGATCCATACATAGCAATTGTTGAATCATCATGATCCGCGTGGGAGAAGTCATTTGAAACAACAAGCTGGTCAAGCTTGATCAACACGCACGTTACCGGTAGAGGCTTGGTGTGAAGCAGGTTCATCCTTTCGAACTCGCAATATGTGGGTTTGTCCAAAAACGGTGAATGTTGGGATGCCGAAATATTACCATATTCAAGCCGGAAAATGATCATAAACAAGTCTGAGTTTATAAAACACACAAATTCTCAACTATGTCTGAAGGGTTTCTTCCAAAATTCTCAGACACATCCACAATTTTGAACCGTTAGCTTTTGTTATCGTTCCATATAAATATATATATATATAAATATAAATATATATATATATATATAATTGTATATATAATTATATATATAATTATATATATATATATAATTATATATATATATAATTATATATAATTATATATATAATTATATATATAATTATATATATATATATAATTATATATATATATATATAATTATATATATATATATAATTATATATATATAATTATATATAATTATATATATATATAATTATATATACATAATTATATATATATAATTATATGTCCATCATTGTCTATCCATGTCTTGTTCGCAAAGCCAGATCTCTGGCCGCGTGCTGCCTCATCTGCGGCACCTGGCAAACTTTCTGGCGCGAAGCCGAGGGGTTCCTCGTGGACTGCTGGATCAAAGATATGGCGAACAGTCTCCAAATGGCGAACAACATACGAAAAATGGTGAAAAATCTATGGAACATAGTGAAGAACATATGGAAAATGGTGAAAATTCATGGGTTTGTCTGACAATTTAGGAGAAAACCACCAGGTTTGATGATTAATGAGACCTTTCCCTATCAAAATGACCATTTGTCTGATATACAGCAGTTTCAGACAAACCCATATCATCCCATATCAAAGTGAATAAGACAAGTTTGAACAATCCATCCCCCATTCATATTCAACATAATAAGAAGATGTGTTTTTATCCTCGTTTCTGGGGGGTGTTCAATATGAACAGGGCATGTGATTGTCATTGTATATGTAGATTGGTTGATTGGTTCATTGTTTCATCACATTTAACTCGTTATATTGCTCTATTATATGCATTCATATTCCTGTATTTGTTGATTAGATAATCAACCTATGGACTTGATAGATTCCATTTAGTCTTAATTAATTGATCCTCATCAATTTTCTTCATCAGTCAATCATATTGATATGAAGTCTTCATTTTGCCAATGGAGTTGATTCTTTGACCTCTGATTTGTTTCGCTGCCGAGGTGGAAGGTGCTCGTGCCATCCATTCGGTGAAGGGAGACGAGTTGGTTCAAGTGGCCAAAATGGCGCCGCTTGGCGGAATCCAGATGTGCATGGCTTCAAGGGTGGCGGACACATGTTCCATGGTCCAATGTTGGATTTCACCGTGAAGAGTGATGGAAAGTAGTGATTTTATGGGAGGTTATCTGATATTAATGGTGATATTTTTTTAACGGGATGTATAGATTTTATATATATACATATATATATATACATATACATAACTGTGATCATAAATAACGTTGATCATAAGTTGTTTTATTCTCCCATATTGGGGGATGATCACATATGAACAAACAAAGTGTGCCCAGCAATTGAGTTTCAGAAGTGTAAATGTTTTCGTCTTTTTCGCAAGGCTCAACTAGAAGCTCTGATTGAACCATTTGCTGTGTAAAGCTGGCGGTTTCGTGCCCAGCATCACATTCGAGTGATTCGTGATGCCCAAGTATGAGAAAGGTGAATGGCTACTGAGGATCCCTCGAAATAGATCCAAATATGGACTGCTTGGTAACGTGGGGTATTTCCACCATACAGTACATCTAGTTTCTTTTGCAGGCAAAAGTAGTTGACAACCCACTTACTACATCTTCCTACAAGGTGGTGATCCCGTTATGTTTGTTGGTTTACAACTATTTCAATATATCTAGCAAAAACCATGTTGTAGACCTAAGCTTTTGCATGTTATTGCTTCTTAAGTTAGCTATCGTTTAAGGCCCTGTTTCAGTCAGCTTTCCAGCTGTCCAGCTGCTGAGGATCAAAATGACGGCTTTGGAGTTCATGGTGAACTGTTGGATTCGCCCCTCAGCTGCAGAGATCTGGTGGTGTTCTCCAGCAACAACGGTGAGATTTCACCGGCAAAGATTGTGATCTAGCCAGCAAAATGAAGATCTGAACATCCTGCGAGATGAACAGACCTTTGGGTGTTTGGGGACTTTCATTTGTGTAGGGTGGGCATGCTAAAAATTTGACCTGCATGAAGCAAAGTTAAACAATCAACCACATGCTTTGAATGAGGTCCAGCCTGTAGATGAAGTGCATCAAGCTGCTGTATCATGTCTGGTTGAAGCAACAAATTGTCATCGATGTGGAGCAAGCAAAAAAGATCAAAAAAGTCAGACCCCTGAATCCAATTTAGATTTTGACATATGATGACCCTTTTGGGCATGAAACCATCACAGTTTGGGGTCGACAGAGTCACCACAAGGTCCGCGAAAACCCAACTCCGCGCCTTGTACGGTCCAAGAACTGTGGGAGGCGCTGTGGTGATTGGTGCCATGGGCATGGCCAGGAATGGGTTGATTTGGGATTAAGCGGCTAGGATGTTGCGGGAGATCGGACAGATGGTGAAAATGCTGTGAAAGTCAAGATGTTTCAAGGTACCAGTGCACTTCATCTTCGTTTTGTTTCATCAGTTTATTTAAAACAAGGAGGTGGTGGATCCATCACCACATCCAGCACGACGTCCCAGGCAGATGTTGCAAGACAGTAGTAGTAAGTGCATTTAGGTCCAATTCGTGGGCTGCATCGCAGGCTCCACTCAAATTTGGCACAAGAAAATTGGTAAGGGTTGAATGTGGGCTGCCAGTGGACCCACAAAATTGGTCATGTTTAGGACATTCAACATAGGGGTGAAGGGATTACATGTTTGTAGCTATGAACAATTCTGCAAGGCAAAGGTTCGGATGTGTACCCTCTGGTTATTTAACATAAGCATGGAAACATCACCGTTTGTGTATTTATACAATGTGTATATATATATATATAAATATATATAATGATATATATATATATATATAGACACATATATCTGTATAGGATCATATAGTTCAACGGGCCATGGCTTCCAGTTGGCCAGCTGTCACAGTCACTCCCAGTGGGGCACTGGACACCAGGCACTGAAAGCCCGAGGAGGGGATGTGGCGACAGCGTTTCTTTACGTCCCTCGGATGTCACGGTTGGCGGATTCGAAATCGGTCCAAGGGTGGGAAAAAATGGCCAGAGGTGTTCAATCACATTGAAATCACCACATATATGTTGAATCATTCACATACTCAAAACATGTTTCAAAGTTGAAATGAAGGAAGAATTGCAGATGCCACATGTCTACCTGGAGACAAGCCACGTTTGTTTCAGGTGGCCCTGCAGCAGGCGAATCGAGATTCGCTGGCCACCCTTCGCAAGCAGCTACGACGTAGAGCCTTACCAGAGAAGCGGTCAGAAGAGTTCACAGCGTAAGGCGTAAGTTTGGTGATCCATAAAATGGCAAAATGTGTCACTAGTTTGCAGTGTATGGCACATTGATATATCCATATTTGACCCACAGTTTCCCAGGTCTAACTGAAACTATGGACCATTTCCCGTTGGTGAAAACCCCCTTCCATCCCTTCCAGAAATGCTAGGAAATTTGGGGACCATCCCGTTAGGCCGTCATATCCATCACTTCCACTTGATCCTGCAACCAAAAAAAGCAGCAACTCAGGGATTTACCATCAATTTATGGCCTTTCAAATAGGGAAAGTGATGATCAACCAGTGGGTTTTATTTTTTGCCCAATTTAGGACGACCATTGGATGTGTGTTTTCCGACCGATTTGTACCCTCTGGTAATCACGCACAGCGATAGAAAATCCACAGTTTTGTTCGCTGATGTTCCCATTGAGAACATCCATTTACTTTGAGGATTTCCCACCCAGCCATGTTTGATGACACAGGAGGTACCATTGCATCCCATCGCATTTTTAGGTTAACCATGATTATGCCTCAGTTATACAGTACCCCATTTGTTACTGGGAATTACCGCATTATAGAATACCCGAGACATGTGGTAATCCTAACAATGGGTTATTACCCTCACTTATACCCCCAGTGAAAAAACAAAATCCCAATCCAATCACCAAGACTTATTCCTAGCAGTTACCTTCCGGTAATCAAACATGGCAATGGGGAATCCCATACAAATGGAGGCTTGTGTCTGGGAAAATCATCCATAAATGGAGGTTCCAGCTAGCCATGCTTGATAACACCGGATGGTATCCCATCATTATTCCATTGTAGCATATTGTAGCCATAAAAAAAATCCCTATAAATCCTTTCAAATCCCAATTCTATGCCCTGAAAAATCCCATGTTATTCCCCAGCGGCTTCAAATCCCCAGGAAATCCCAGCCTTTGGGCTTCCTATCACGAGCTGCTCCCGGCCTTGCACGGCAAGAGCTTGGAGACGCTGGCGAATCAGCTCCGGAGCCGAGCCGAGATCCAAGCACTGCAGGACGCTGATCGAGATCATGGGGTTCATTTGCTTCATTTTCCAGCAGGAAAACCATGGAGAAACTGCATGAAAGATGGGTGTTCACCTGTGAGTCTCTTGATGAAATTCACTGTTTTGGGGTGTTTGGGACTTTTTGAGACGGAAAGCATGGGTTTTGTTTGTTTCTGGCCATGAAAGATGAAGGGGTTCCTGTAATTTGCTCCTTTGAAACCAATTGTTGGCAGTGATGCTGGTGATTGTTGACGAGTCGGAAAAAATACGCCTAAGAACAACAGGTTTGGAATATGAAATGGTTTGATCATGGCCACCAAGGGATTTTTTGTCCAGAGCTACAGCACAGGTCACAGTGCTTTGTTCCAGGCACAGAGATCTAGCCCAATTCCATAGCGAACTGTTCACTGGAGGGTAACTACAACCCGCCAATTTGGAAAAGCATCTGAGGCATTTGATCCGAAAGCTGCATTGCTGGAAGTGACATTTGATTCTCACTTTTGTTGAAACAGGAGATTTGATGGTGCTATCCCCATCTATTTGTTGATGTTGTTCTATGTTGTTCTCCAATTTTTATGGTTGTCCCTCTGACTCGACCCTGAACCCGCTGCTGCAGGATCTGGTTCATCAACGAGGTGGGATGCCAAGTTGCTGATTTTGTCGAATTGGCAGTTGGCGGGATTCCTGTGGCAATTTTTGTGATCTCCCACAATTGGAAGGGTTCAAGGTGGTTGTTTGAAATGTGTTTTGACGACATCAACGAAGCTGGGGCATTGTATAGAAGGAAATGCCCTCGAAAAGGGGATGAAATTTATTGAATATTGAATACCAAACATGGCCAACAAAAACTATTAATTCGGATGCCCTAAAACTTTGACCCATAGAACCAATTGAACGAAAAAGATGGCTAGGTCTGCACCGCTCCGAGATTTACAACAGCGGGACTGCATTGGGGCAATGGTGGGATACTGATGAGATTAGAATTGTACAATAATGAGATGACAAAAGTATGTGTTTTTGATTCAGTTGTAATTGGACAATGATAGGATACTCATTGGAAAACAATCAATGTGCTATCTCATGATGATGGTGTCCCCCCATGAATTTTCATGATTTTTCGCATTTTCCCCTTATGCTTTGCAGATTGTCCACAATGCTTCTCTCATCTTCCATTCATGTTCCTACCTGTTTCCTTGGTTTTTCATCAATATTCCGCCATTTTCCTGGTATTTTCATGTATTTTTCCCATAGTTCCCTGGTTTTCCCACTAGTTTTCCTCCCATTTCCCCGCCCCCCGGGGCCCCGCCGTTGCGGCCCGTTGCGGCAGGCGGCCGCTGCCGGCGCGCCTCGCTGGACGCGGCGCTGGCGGAGCTGCCGCGCCGCGTCGCCACGGCGCGCAACCGCCAGGCGGCGCTGAGCGCGGCGGCGAAGGAGGCCAAGGCGGCCCAGGAGAAGGCGGGAAGGGAAGAAAAATGGGAAGTTAGTTTACTGACTGAATGAGCATAGAATCCAGTCAAGTAACCTAACCTAACCCTAGCATCGCTGCTTTAGTAGTACTAGGTTAGGTGAGGATCATAGGGAACAGTGGTTTACAGGGATTGAGATTGGGATAGAGAATAATGAAGAATGAATAATATGGAATGCGATGGAAATTATATCTGTGAAGGAAAATGAGAGGATGGTCAAGCGGATTTCATGAAATAGGCGCCGGGACTAGTGGGATTCATAGATATTCATAGGGATTATCATTGGGATTAGTGTTGGTGAAAGCCCCTGCCCTATCATATCTATCGTAGGTAGGCGATTGAAGGATTATCATAGGGATTTGATAGAAAATCTGGGATGTTGATGGATATCATATGGAATAATAATGAATAATATTTACATATATTCCATTTATCATAGGCATGTCATGGGACAATGTGAAAAAAATAGTAAATCGGGATTTAACCATCAACAATAAGGATATTTAGAAGGAAATAGGGATGTGCAGTTGGGGTTGCGAATAGACGGGCGGTCAAAATGTAAGGCCGCAGATGGACTCCTCATTGATTCTAACCATCCAATGGTAGCTAATTTTGACCCACTTCCAGATGGTAGTGCTTGACCCATAATTGGGAAATATTGGGAATATCTTGCATCTTTGGTGAATATCTTGTATCTTTGGTAAATACCTGCAATGAATAGAAATAACTAACGGTTTCAATCCCATGTCTTGGGTTGAACATGGACCAAAAGTAGATCTAACCCTGGATTACTCCATATATCAATGTATAGTTTTGGCCAGCAAACAGCTATGTTATATGGACTTAATATGTAATTTAATATAAGTTATCATGCTTAAATCAGTGTCATGTATGTACAGAACAGATGATACAATGTGTATTGTATATACACAATTGGAAATTGTATAATACTATATGTCTATCTATACCTATCGAATTCTGTATATGTATACATACAAGACATGTATCCCAAAAAAGGATAGCAAAACGTAATTGTTACCATATGTTACCATCATGTTTGGATGGTGCTACTTATTTAGATTTGTCTGTGTGGGTACCTATAGATGAGTCGTGATAGACTTTGGTGAAGGTTAAATGCATGATATGCATGGGGATGTACATATATATACATAATGGGAAGATAATGTATGATGATATGTCTAGTTTTTCTATAACTGGTAGAATGAGTGGACATGTATCTGTGTACATCCTCAATGTATTCACAATACACATGTATATACACCTACAAAAAACCTACTGTATATAACTGGAGAATAATAGATACAGCAGGTAACGTGGAAGTTTCAGGCTAGGAGACTGTAAATGTTATGGCCATTATTTGTTTTAAGCATCCAGTTGTCAGAAAGTACCCAGTTTTGTTCCATACCCAACTGGATAATGACCTATATATAAATCGGTATACCGGTTTACGAAACCAGGTATTGGGGCAGAGGCCTATGAAAGGTCTCATTGTCTCATGGGATCATTAACACTAAAATGTCACAAGAAGATGTGTTTTTGTCAATCTTGATCCACGCCCTCACATGAGTTATACATGTAACGGAGGAGTTTTGAGCAATAAATGTTAGGGTTCAAGGGTGAAGGGAAAATATGGATATGATGGGCCGCTCGAATCCACAATAACCATGAGATGTTACAAGGAGTCAGCTGCAAATATGAGGTGGCGTAGCTGGGGTGTTAATGACCAAAAATTAGGATTTATGCGACAAAATTGGCCCCAGTAGAGATCGTGGTGGCTAGGAAATTAAATTCAATCCATCGAAGGATTTTCAATTGGCACAAATTAGTCTTTCGCATATTTCAGTTCCGCATGGAAAAAACCATGTTTGTTCAGAATGTCAGCTGCAAAAATATGTGATCTAGTCCAAAAAATTAAGAATATGGCTATCTTGACTTGTGGACTTTTGACGTGCAACTACATGATTGTTCTGCATCATCCCAAGGTCTATTTTGAATACCCTCTGGTAAACTAAGATAGCGACATAGAAAATGGCGATAGAAATAGTTGATTTACGCATGAAAAATGGCGATGTTCAATAGTTTTTTGTATGTTAACCAGAGGTTATGTTCCTTCACGAACGCTCTGGGTCTTCATTTCATCCGCGAAACGCTCATCCCGGTGAGGCCAACAAAGGCTGGGCCACATCGATGCGAAATCTGAAGCGGGCCTTGATCCACAACGATCTCTCGCAACAGCTGGACGAGAGTTTCTCGGTCTTCAAAATGCTGGGGTCACAGAAAATGGGTACCTAACAGAAACCATTGAGTACAGCGAAGAAATGGAGTCTGTCTGAAAATGGGGTGCCTAATCTTGAGTGCCTACTGAGGGAAATGATGATAAATCGTTTAATTTTGGGGCACCCTATATTCAGACAAAGCCAAATGTTATTTCCGTACGGAAAAAAAGACAAGTTAACTTGCCCACACTCCAAATGATTCAATAAGTTCAGTGGTTAATACCAGCCCAAATGATATGCAAACATCTTCAACTTAGGAATTTCCCTAAGTTTCCGTGAGTTTCCGTGGGCCCAGACTCCTGCAGCGAGCGGCATTGCCTAAGGCAAGGCCACCAAAGAGTTGGCCGCTTTGGCAAAGAACAAGAAGGACCAGCACAAAATGGCCCCGGCATCAGGGGCTTCGGCATCAGGGGAATTTTAGATGTGTGCAGGACCCACCAAAGATGTTTTAAACAAATATGCTGCAGGGTTTTTTATTTATAGACTTTGATGATGGTTGCCTTATAGTTTGATATTTTGCAAATGTTTGCCTCCTAGTTTGTTGGTTCGTAGCTTTGCGACCGACTGTTTCTTTTTTGCGTTGGGGTTGCAACACTTGATGTAGGTTGATCTTTCAGCCACAGAAATGTTGAGAATCCCTTATATAATGAGACAGGTCTAGTCATTTTTACCTGACAACGTGGCAAAATAGTGATTGATATTTGTTAATTGACATCTTCCCAAAAGGTGACATTTTTTGGTGGAGAGAAACAGACCGGAAGCCTGTCCAACTGAGATCTTAGCAAGCGAAGGCACCTCCACTGTCAGGAGGAGGCTGAACGGCTGGCAGAGGAAGCATCGCAAGCACAACAGGACTGGATGGAACTCACCCAGGGGAGCTTTGTTGCTGTTGAACTGGGAAAAGTGATGCTGTGGCCAGAGGGGCCTCTCTAGTTTTCTGATGATTCCATGAAAATGAAGAACGATGTAAATACAATACATAATGTGAAGTAAGAGATGGAGAGGGCACATCTACTGTTGGAAGCTGTTGGAAAGGGTGGAGCGAGATGGATGCGGGACGGGACTGAGCCTTCAGCAAGGCGCTTTCCTGTGGTTTCAAAGTACGGAAATCATTCCAAGGCACACGTGCTACCCCAGTTACCCATTAGAAACCTTTTGCAACAGAAAAATCCGGCTGAAAATTGCCATGGGCAGCAGATGGCAGCTATGGGCTGCACCAATGATTTCCTCAGGAGGCGGAGATGGAGCAGAGTATGCAAGCGTTGGGGGCCACAGGGATGGGGGACGATGGAAGGCCAGTGCACACGGCCAAATTGGGTATGGGTTGTATAACAAAGAGATGTCACAAAGGTCACAATCGTGTTCAATATTATGAAAGGATCAAAGCATGTAGTACATACATGTGTAATCATGTGTATATGTATATGTTATATATATATATACATAGATACTAGAAAGAGATATCATGATATGTATAATATGTTGCAACTTCCAGGTCTTCCAGTCCGAACTGGTTGGAGACGCCGAGGCCTGCAGATCGTCTTGCGGAGGACGTTGACATGTCGTGGGGTAATCGTCGCCTTGGTGTCCTCACCAAGTTTGGGATGCTCCCATATCTCCAGTGAGTATTTGTTGCAGAAGCAAAGATGCTCAACAAGTTGGGCAAATTTCAGATGAATCATTCCCATAAATTCACATAATATTCACCATTTGTGGGGACATATTTTGGGAACCCCCATATTAATAAACTGGGGATGTGTTGATCCAGAGTTGACATTGCTTACTTTCAAGAAATCTTCACAAGTAGGACATCCACCTGGGCCCAACGAGGACAAGTCGAGCGCCCAAGAAATTCTTCAGTCCGATGATGTGGAGGAAGCTTGGAAAGAGGCCCTCTCGACGGCCATCATGTTCCATCCGACCCATGAGCTGCTAAGGGAAACTACACTAAGAGATGCGAAGGGGCTTCATATCTTTGATTCTGTGATAGTTGTTGAATGTTGTTGATGTTACTTGGCCCAATATGGAAAAATCCTCAGGTCGCCAAGTAGGTTCCAAGCGAACTGGCGAAATGATCGCCGGCAGGTCCTTTCGGGTGTCGCTCCAGCGCTTTGGGAGTCCGCGGCCTGGTGGTCAGGCCCAGTAGGTCCAATTCCTGCTAATAATGTATGGATATATAGCAGGATATGCTCAAATGATCTCAAATGCCTATCATACAGAATATCCAGGATATATCATCTAATATCCAGGATATAATCTCTTGCATAATGTTTGGATCAAATCCTAGGCGTAGGTAATGAATGTAACCTTTTTGGAAGGAGTGAAGTCACCCATAAACCTGGCGGATCTTTCGATCTCCCATGGATCGCCGCCCAGGTATGGCTATCCAAAAGCCTTGACCTTCTCGTTTGAGGCCGTGGGATATGACCATGGGGGTCTCCCATAAGTTGGACTAGGCACCGAAAAAGCTGTGGTGAAATATATCCAAGTATAACTGGAACCCCCAAGCAGTATTCACAAGTCATATTCCCTGCTTTTTCGATTAGCCTTTAGGAATGAAATCAGCCAGGAGGGGGTGGTAAGGACGATCTGATTCAACCAACGCCCGGTGACCCCTCAACAACAGTTACGCTTATCAACGGCAAATCTTAACCACCAACCACAAGTAAGGGCGAATGCGAAAGATTTATTATTGGGGAGGTCACCGAACTGGGGGAAGCTGGTGAAACCCCTCAGAATCTAGAACATGCTCAACTGGAGAAAGTGGAGCATGGCTCATCAGGCTGCCTCGGTTAGAGTATCGAGACAAGTATCAGGATCATTGATAGACGACAAGCACCAATGACAATGGGTTTTTGTAGCCAACTGTGACAAGAACATAGATATTAAGGAAAAAGAATAGTTATCCAGAAAGCTGATGGTATGTCCACTATACAGCTACCATGCCTGGAAAGAACGCGCTGCAACTTGCAGCTCACCGGTTTGTTTCAAGACGCAAATCTTGGCTCAGTGGTCGGGAATCGGATATGTTTGAAACTTCGGACCGCACAAGAGACACACAAGCCAATTGTTTACTCGCCATTGCTGGTGATATGTTTGATTTCTGCCTGCTTTTATCATCATGCTTCTTGCTTTTAGCCTTATGATACACCTGGTTTGCATGCCAAGTTTTCCTTGCAGGATCAGAGGAAAAAATTGAGAGATCATCCAGTCATATACCACCCATTTTTTTGACTTGTTAGCTGATTGTTTGGCCAAAATGGCTGGAGAATGCTGGATCATTACAGTAAATGATGTGCATTGGCCCTCTAGCACCTACTTTGGACCTATATAGATAACATTATAGTAATTATAGTTATATAGATGCATGATAGCAGTAAAGTAACTATGTCAATTATTGATTAAATGTTATAGATACATCAGATGTAAAGAATAGTCAAGTTCCATTGAACCCCATGAAACACCCATCTTGACTCGACTTAGTGATATCCCCATCTCCACCCCGTAGTCACAGGTGCCTCAACTTGGCCAATGGCATGCGGTTGGACTGGCCGAGGTGACAGCAACAACTGGTACCATGGGCAGGGCATGGCAGAGATAGATTACCCTCTGGTAGTTTCACATCGGGAAAATGGCCATAAATGGCCCATTTGTTTACGAATTAAGAATTTACCGATTTACCTTTATAAGGGTTACTCTCCAGTAAATCCCAAAATGCAAATTCAAAATGGTTGAATTATTTACTAGGCTTACAGGGTTACTTTCCAGTGATTTTAGATATGTGTAATAATCTATGTCGGGAACTTATGGTCTCTAAATGGATATGATCTGTACAAAGTGGGTTTTCTGCATCCATGTTTGCTGGAGGGTCTACTGGTTGTCTAGCGATTGCTGATATCCATGAACTGGGGAACCCATGCAATTTAACCAGCTAGTAGAGTGGCATTAGACTGACTATACTTATAAAAAAGCACATTGCTCGAATGGGCTTTCCCATCAAGTATAGGACATGAATGGAATTGAATGGATATGATGAGCATGTAGTACATCAATATTTAAAAAATATGTTTAAAAAAACACATCTATACTCATACAGGCATACTGTACAGAATGTAGTAATCCGAAGACTCTGGTAATGATAGTGTGAGGACCATCTGAGTTTGAGGATTACTCTGACTACGGGTCAAAACCGTGGTACCCGTTTGGTACCCACCAAAATAGCATTTGAAAGGGAAATTGCCGGCAAATGGATGTTTCAACCTCCGAAAACATGTTAGTATGGATTTTGACACAACATTGTCTAGTGCATTGAACTACATGTAATTTTGTTTGACCTATTATAAGTGCCTCATTTGTGAACAATCCTACAGTACCACCAATAGATGGAGATATCACATCAGAACCCATCTCCATGACCAATAGAACAGACCCCTCAAACATACCCTTTTGCCATTTGAAGAGGGCTTATGATGATATGTTCCTTCATTTGAGATGGGACTTGTTTATTAAATGATGGATGCTTACATGCATATACATATATTTAAAGTCATAAATCAGATCTTTACACCATCCAACATATGTTTCCAAGGTACGTTCAAATGGGAATGGGTCAAACCTATCAAATTACCATAATATGTGGGTTTATTCACATCCATTGACCAGCTATGACTTAGGGTACCATCCGGCTACCAGGGCTTTGACTCATCGCCAAATCACGGAGTGACAGGCACCCGAGGTGCCTATAGAGGAGACCAAATCCAAGGCTCAAGCTGCGATCTGGGCTGGAAGCCACAACCTTGGGAGATCGGATGTAATTCTATGGTGGAACATCCTTGATGAATTGATCAGAATCAGAGCCCCAAATCATCGGCAAAGGTTTCTGATGTGTTCGTTTTCCTGTGGGAGTTGAAGTGCTGACCCCATGTTTGCAACTACTGACAGGGTCCCCATGTTTGCAGCTACTGACAGGGTCGAACTAGAGTACCTTTAACCTTGTTTGCAGAAGCTGGAGTTTGTTGTTCGAACACCGTTTCTATCCCGTTCTTAAGGACACATGATTTGTCAACCTTCTCCCCGCGTTGGTTGACCTACAGTATATACCATTTCCACTGGTTGCACACCCCTGTTCGTGGTCAATACCTCATTGTTGCTGCTGAAAGCCAATTGTTTGCAGATGAAGTGCTCATTTCAAGCTTTTGATGCTCCCACTTCTCTTGAATCTATCCTCTATGTTCGACCGGTTCCACCCCCTTCTGATTGGATCTCCTTGTGATCTCGCCTCGCTTCAAAATCGCCAGGAATTGAGCCAGTTCGATCTCAACTTCTTCAGTGAGCTGCCGCTGCCGGTGCAACCGGTCTTGAGGGTCTTAGCCTCGAAAAAGCTACACTACATCAACTGCTTTTTTAGATGTAGGTGATGATGATGATGATGATGATGATGATGATGATGATGATGACGATCCCACCGCATTATTTCTTTGCTCGCGCGTTTTTTTTAGACTTCAAAGTTCTAGGTTGACAATGGAATGCTTTATCACCTGATTGTTTGTTGAGTGCCCTGATTTTGCTCATGCCAGAGAAGTCCCCATGCTTGTTGCTTGGATTCCTGTGATCGCCGGTTGGATCTCGATTCCCTTTTGGTTTTCACCGGTTGGTGGTTAATTGGCCTTTCAGTAGTAGATAGATGCTACTTTTTGGGGCTAACCCACATTTTTGATCATGTTTGTGGGGTACATGGTCAATTTTCCTTTGATTTTGATTGATGGATACCCAACATAATATTGAAACGTATGTCGTGTCATAGGTATATCAGTGGTATACCCATGAGTATATAATAGTATGTATATAATTATATATATATATACACCCAGTCTGTATATCAACGGAAAATCAATAAATGGTATACCTATGAATCATATATTCCCGAAACATATGCCTGTCATATTGATATGCCAATTACTGTATATCATACCAATAAATCATGATTAAAGTCCCGAAATAAATATAGGTATAGAAACAATTATTGTGAGTTTATTTATATATATATAGATGTACTCATTATGATTGTGCTTATCCATTGCATCCCAACTGTCTTATCCCAATTATGGGTCTGATAGAAGCATATCTCATAATCATACAATATCATAAATATACATACATATATATATTATAATATATATATATATGATATACACATATAAGATTGTACTGTACATTGCATATAGATTCTATACACCCCCCCATATTTTCCTCAGAGGATTTTCCTTGCTTTCAACGTCTGAGGCCTCAGCCATGGCCCTGGGCATCTTTGATGGCCACGAGGCCAAGATGATGGCCGTTGAGGCCAGCCGATGGTGTCTGGCGGAGGTCATATGTATGAAATATTAGTGGAATACTTGGATGATACATATGGGGGTTTCCATCAATGGGGGATACCCAAAATTGTTGGTTTCTGGATTGCAATTTCTGAGTCAACCGACTTGATGGGTAAGTGGAGGTTTCCTAAAATAGGGGTACCCCCAAATCATCCATTTCTAGATCGGATTTTCCATTATAAACCATCCATTTTTGGGTACCCCTATTTTAGGAAACCCCCATATATGTACCCTCTGGTAAATTAACAGTTCGACCCTGGCAGTCATCGGGATTGGAAGATGAGTTTCCTCTAAAAATAGCTATGCTCAGGGTCTATGTTTATATACCAGAGGGTACATTTTTCTTTGATATGTGTATTTACTGTACTGTAGGAATAATTAGGAATCTGACAACATGAAATAGGAATATACCGATATTTGTGAACTGGTTTATGATTCAGAATGTTTGTTGAAAACTGCTTAAGGAACCGTCTGAAATGTTCATTCAATCTGTGACTTCCTGGTGATTATAGTTTTCGAGATTTGAAAACATCCCAACTTCCATCCATTTCGGATTGGCTACATAAATGGCTAAACAACCAAAAAAGGATAAAAGTGGATGCATATTTGGCTAGCTTGGCCGTATGGTTTCCAGCTTGGTGTACTTGCACCTCTGGACTACGGGTAGATCTACCCCCCTTTTCGTTTGGCGTCCCCATTTAGATGCTTTAAAGGGTTTCAAAAAAGCACTGAAAGGCCCCAAAGAGATACTTCAACTGATCCCCACAAGCGAAGAATGTCAAGATATGTAGAAATGATGTCGGTTTCATCATCGCCCATTCCTTGACATCATGCCGTTGATATCGCAGGTTGCAGCAGGAGCCATGGGGAGCTCTGGGATGTCCTGGTCGCAGGCGGACGTCAGCAGTTCTTTTCATGGTACTGTACCATTAATAGAAAAAAAAAACGAAGAAACCCATGTGATTGAGTGGTTTCACTGGTTGATAATGATTATAATAGTCAACCACTAATGGTTATCATTTAAAGCCATTTGATTGGTTGAGTGTGAAAGGGTATAGTATGGTATAGTCAACCACTTAACCAACCAATCAACCTCATGATCATTATCACTGTCAAACCTTTGTCTAGCTCCTTTGAATGTTGACAATAAATTGTGATCATAGGGAGGATTCAACCATCATTTACAGGTTTTTTGTTGAAAAATCCAGGTTTGAGAAGCACTAGACCAGGAAACAACAGTGGGAACTGATGGATGTGGCACGTTGCAACATCTTCAAGAATATGCTAGCTTCGTGTATATAGTCTATTTGTCCAGCTGGAACTTGAATAGAATTGCCTGGGTCGAACCCGTCCAAGACGGGTCCACCAAGCAAAAATCCCATCGAAATTCAACGGGAAGTTAAAAATCAGCATCCATCAATATCCATCAATACCCCAACCAATGGAGGGTTCAACCCAATCCAGAAATTCCCCAAAATTCCTAGGTCCCATGGAGGTTTGCCAGGGACCATGGCACCGCATGGCTCAGGTGGAGGCGGATGGCACCTTCTGCATCTACGTCACGGCCTTCCGCGCCTTTGAGTTGTGGGTCACCCTGTCGGTACGGGGCCACAGCGGCCGGGTTTTTGCGGGGTGGAGGTGGTGTCTTGGCAGTTTTTGGGGTGGAAAAACATATTTTAGAATGTTGAAAAAGTATGGATGTATCGGAAAATCTGGGGAAAAGAACGAAAATATGTTTTTTGTTGATGATTTTCCTTATTAAAATGGCCATAAAGGGGAACCTATATACGCAAACATATGGAAAATGGTAAAGATGAAGTGATTCTTTTTGGGCAAGTAAGGTGGAGGTGGAACATCTTGGGCCGTTTTTGGATGGCTTCACTATGTAAAATCTGGGAAGGGGTCCTTCTGAAGGGGAAGAAGGAGGCTGTAGTGGGGGAGATACGATGTTGCGGGCAAAGCATTCATACATAAGCTTCAGGGTATGAGTTGCTTTAACTGTTGTTCGGATGACTGGACAACAGTTGGCACCAGTAGTTCTCCAACAAATAACAGGTAGTCACTGATTTCGACTGTAAAATCATAGTTCAAGAAGGCTGGAATGAGAAATGCAGGGAAATCATGAGTCCTCGTGAAAAGATTTCCTGAAGTTCAGCTTGTGACGTTACAGTCGTTACACTATAAGACAATGATCAGGGGGTTCGCCCTGTGGTCAGTAGATATAAAGCGCCGTACAGATGCATATGCAAGGGTTCCAGAAAGATAGAAGAGCCATTCCCGAAAGTGACTGTAGCTAAAATGATACTTCTTTGCAGCATGTTGAAGATTGACAGGAGTGTTTCACTATCACATTGAGGGTTTGGTCATGATGTTTCAAGCAGACACGGTCGTAAGGATACTTCCTGCCCTCCGCTGCGATTTGGCCCACTTCTCAGATGCAGGGCTGGAGTCAAGCAGCATTTGGAAAATCAGATTCAACTTGATTGGTCCTTCTTGGACAAGGGTGATGTGACATTCACTGAATTGTGCAAGGATGCAGTGATGGAAAGCTGTCGTTAGCTGTTTGCACTCAGCAAGACCAATCTCAGTTTGGTGGTTTTGCAGCCCTTTTTCGCTGCATAGTGAGACTCAACAATAAACAGTGGATAGAGAAACATTGTTGAATCAGAAGCTTCATGCTTGGGGAAACTGTGGCCAACTGACTAAACTAGTTGGGGGGTTCAAAGATGTGTTGTTTTTCAAACATACTTGGGATGATTGGTAGAGATGACCATAGCATATTTTTGGGATGGCTTAAAACCACCAACGTACTGAGGCCCTTTCATGGCTCGAAGCTGTGATGAGGCGCTGGCTGCTAGCCCAGTTGGTTCATGTATAGATGATTATAGTAACTCAATAGGTCAATAGGAGTTTGAACCATCAAAATATGGGGGATATAAGTGATATAGTGTATGATTAGTTTGAGCAGGAAAACTAGTGTTGATTGGCGATTATCATAATCCATGAACGGAGAAATCCTATCCCAGTATTCGCCATACATTGCTGTTCAATCAGAAGTTCAATCCCTAGTGTTTATGGTTAAACCCACATGTTCGGTGCTTAAATTGGAATTTCGGATGGTATTTGGTGGTTTAGCCATAAGAACTCATCAAAAAATGGATCCAACATGGTTTTTTGTCCACCATCAACTGATGTTATTCTTGTCTGTATCAACCAAACTTGGTTGCCTTCACAGGTGACACATCTTGGTACCTTGCGCCCCAGTTATGCGACCAAGCCGGGTGAGTGGCGCAACCCTGCCCGGGGGCCAAAGGGTGGAAAATTGCAAATGTGGTTTCCTCAGTGAGCTGTAGAGATGGGTTTGGATCAAAACCTAGTATGTTCAATGTATGTTCCATATATCTTGGGAGATGAACATCCATAAATCACATAAATCTCAGCGAATTTGGTGTGAACAGAAGGGGTTTAATGGGTGAACTGACCCCTACCCAGATCTGAATCCGTGCCGAGGTGATGCCTGCGGGAGCCTTCATTATGTCTCTCCGGCATCGTTGATTCCGGGTCCAAGAAGAGGGTATACCCATGGTACACCCAAAATCCTATGGTTGATCACATGTGAATTTAAACTATATGTACTACATGGGGTATATCTACAATTTACATGAAATATATGCATATGAACTTCAATGGCAATTTGGGGATACATCCAAATTTCCGGACAGACCTTGACGAGCATGGCAAAACTTGAGATGAATTTGGAGATGTCTCTATTGAATGCGTGGACATACAGAGTAGAATAGAGTATATAGATGTAAATGCATTCGATGAGATGTCATGAGTTATCAGTTGCTCTTTGCATATTTGACCCAGGTGCAGTTGTCCCACAATTCTCATCTCTCAAAACACTGACCCGCATTGATGAAAGGTGTGCTGGTATGTGGGTCCATCGGCATACCTATGACCCATTTGACCCCTGTTTTGGAGGGTTTGCCCCAGACAATGCTAGATCCACCTTCAAAATGGCGATCTTTGGGGTTCCAGATGGATATACCGTTCCATAGATCAAAAGCTATACTCGTGGGAGGCTTCCTCGTGTGGAAATTGGGGGCACGGCCCATGAACGCTGCAGCTGTGATGTTTGGAGCCTTAAGATCAAGCTGTCGCTGAGAGATACACGCATGCACCAGCCAATGGAAAGTGGATGGAAAAGGGACTATCCAAGAGCAGGGGCAGTTGGGGACCAAAACGATCCAAGAAGAGACTCCAAGGTATCCTTTTGGAACCAACTGAACCATTCAACCCATTTTCTTCGAAGTGGGCAGGTGAAATCACAGACCCCAATGATTTGCTTGAATCTGCTGAGGATCACCGGGAAATCTTCAGTCTTTGTGTCAAGTATTGTTGATAAAGTCCTCATTATGCTGCTTATGATGCCATGGCTGTGAGTCATTGCCTACCCATTCTTTCTTGCTTCTTTACGCCTTGTGTCCCTGTGTAGCGCAAGATTAGCTAGATTTAGTTTTTGTGATGGGTGTGTAAGATTCGCCATGTTTCCTACTGGTGGTTTACTCATATGACATATGGTCTTCTCCAAAGATAGGGCATTCCAAACATTTTACATGATTTCTCATAATTTTCCTCATCAAACTAGCACCACTTTGGGGCGTATACTTCCATTTCCAGCCCATTTTCTCAGTGAAAATTGAAGTGAATTTCGATGCTGGGCCCATACTGTCCCATAGTTTGCGCAGGGTTTCCTCATAGCTTCCCATATGTTGCCCATGTTGTTCCCATTACTTTGCAATATGTTGCCATAGGTTGCCCATTTTTTCCAACCCCGATTCCCCACCTGGCCGAGGCGCAAGCCTTGCTGGAGGCGAGAGAAAGCTGCATAGAAAACTCGAATGGATCATGAAAATTAGATATGATACGAAATATATACAATGAGTAGTGGAGAATGGGGCTTAATGATTAATGATGTGGATATAATGGAATATAATATGGGGATTGATCAGAAGCTATTGTTGTCACTTGTCAATGGGAATTTCAGGACCATAGAGCTACTGTACGATACAAAGCCATATTTTGTGGTCCAATTTTGGTCGAAATGTCAATTGATGTCGATTTGGATCATGAGGATTAAATCTGATATGTGTGAGATGCATACCCTCTGGTAAACTAACATAGCGACATAGAAAATGGTGATTTATCGTGGATTTTCCCATTAAAAATGGTGATTTTCCATAGTTATGTTAGTTCACCAGAGGGTAATAATGATAATGATAATGGTAATGATAATGATAATGATAACGGACCTTTCCACAACAATAATGTGATAAATTGAATGTAAGTTCCCAACTTCCGAAAGGTTAATAGAGGTTGGTCTTGTCTTGTGTCAAACAATGGTAAAAATCCAAAGATGCATACCAAAATAAAAGCACAATAAGTTTACTACGCAACTTGTAGGACAAGTGTTAAACGTTACACGGATAATACGGTGAAACCAGTCAGAGGTATGAAATGCGCAAAAACTGCTGCCCGCCAATTTGTATGCAAATTAGTCATTGAATGAAAAAGCTTGCGCACCCGCAAAAGGTTGTGCAGAGCCATAACAAGAGCTAACTCTCTGGTAATTTAACGTATAGCGACATAGAAAATGGCCATAGAAATAGTTGATGTTTCCCATTAAAAATGGTGATGTTCCATAGCTATGTTAGTTTACCAGAGGGTAAACCTTTACAAATAGTGGGATAAGCCACCGATCCTAACATCATCCATGAGACATCAGGGCACGGAGACGAGCACCGAGGAGCTGAGCAAGGACTGGGATCCATCGGATCTTCCAAAGTGATGGACACCAAAATGTTGCCACTGGTAATAGAGGAAAACCATGGGAGATGTATATTACATATATTTAATTATATTATTATATGATTAGATATTACTATTATATGATTAGATATTATTAGATATTATTGGATATTATTAGATATGATTAGATATTATTACATGTTATTAGATATTATTAGATATTATGATATTAGTTATGATTAATGTGGAGATTTTGCCACAGTATGTATATATATATACATATATATGATTATATATATATGGGGATTTAGCCATCCAATATGGGAACCTTCACCAGCAATAATTTCAATACTGGAGATTTCACGGGGAGATTACTTGACCTCATTTGGTTGGGAACATCTTAGATCTTCAGCCATGCAATTGGCATAGAAACTCAAGCTTTGAATCCGCGGGGTTGAACATGGACCAAGCCCAATGCCATCAAAACCAGCCGTTTGAATCGGATATGCAGCAAGCCCAATGCCACAAACCTCCAATCTTGGAGGATGTATACCACCCATGTATAGTGAATTTGGGGATGTTTTATTTTTGGGGGTGCCACACCAGCGGCAAAAAGATTGGGATTTCACTGGCATTTGAATTTGAAATTAATTTTACTGTAGATGTCATAGCCACAATAGTGACATGTACTGCAACCTTTGAGAAAAGTGTAATTTCAATGCACCGATGCTAGTTCATCCATTTCACAGGAGATCAAAAATGGTGGATGTGTAGTCGGTAGCATCATAGCATTGAATTTGTGAGAGCTTTACACATACAGGAGATGGGCTAGACTTAAGATCACGGATTAGTGGCCAAACCATGAGACTCCTTGGAACCCGGTTTTTTGCAGACTCACTGATTGATCAGCAGTGGGTACACACTTCTTGGCAATTGAATGGGTTAATGATTTTCAGTGTTTGTTTTCCAGATACTTTCCAGTAAACAGTCACTTTTTTGAAGGATATCTGAGTTTGTCCAATGGTTTTCAAAGTCCCAAAGGCGCCACGCCAACGGAGGAGTTGTCTAAGGAACTTTCCCGACAAGAGGCGAGCATCGAGACGTAGAACGGGCCTCAGAAACTCAGCGCCTTGGATGAGATGTACCATGGTCAAAGCGTTGGATTTAACCACCAAAAATGGTGACTTATATAGTGGGATATCAATGAGGATAACATGGGATATATGTAACTAACTATAATCAAAGGTCAGCTTGTATACCCAGATTTGGGGATGGTCATCAATCCGTTTTCATCAAAGGAAGTTTAGATGTCTAAACTCCGTTATACGGAAAATATGTTTGTGGAGAGAGCTGAGATGTGGAGAGAGCTGTGATGTGAGAGAGCTGAAATGTGAGAGAGCTGCGATGTGAAGGGAGCTGAGATGGGAGAGAGCTGAGATGTGAAGAGAGCTGAGATGTGAAGAGAGCTGAGATGCGAAGAAAGCTGAGATGTGAAGGGAGCTGAGATGTGGAGAGAGCTGAGATGAGGAGAGAGTTGAGATATGGAGAGAGATGACATGGGAAGAGGAGCTGAGAAGATGTGGGGAGATCTTAGATGTGGAGAGCTGAGATGCGGAGAGAGCTGAGATGTGGAGAGAGCTGAACTGAAAATCGAGCTATTGTGATTTGCAAGGCAGTGATTGCAGATCGCATTGGAATGGCTGCATCAAGGTTGCGATGGTGATCTGGCAGCAGATTTTTCCATTTTGGCGCGGATGATTTTATTTTTCAAATGTGTTTCAAAAAGCGTTCCAAAATCGACTTTTTGTGCTTTTGCACCGAGATCCGGTTTTGGAGCTGCATTTTTTGTGTAAAAGCTTCTCTGTGTAAAAGGTTTTCTGTGTGCAAAAATTCTTGTGTGTAAAAGCGTTTCTATGTGTAAAAGCTTTTGTGTGTAAAAGTTGTTGCGTGTAAAATGTAAAAGCTTTCGTGTGTAAAAGCTTTTGTGTGTAAAAGTCGTTGTGAAATACCTTTGCGTGTGAAAGCTTTTGTGTGGAAAAGCTTCTGTGTGTAAAGGCTTTGGTGTGTAAAAGCCTCTCTGTGTAAAAGCCTCTCTGTGTAAAGGCTTCTCTGTGTAAAAGCTTTTGTGACTTTTGTGTGCAACAGTTGTTGCGTGCAAAAGCTTTTGTGTGTAAAAGTTGTTGTGTGTAAAAACTTTTGTGTAAAAGCTTTTGTGTGTAAAAGTTGTTGTGTATAGAAGCTTTTGTCCGTAAGAGCGGTTGTGTGTAAAAGCTTCTGTGTGTAAAAGCTGCTGTGTGTGTGTGTGTAAAAGGTCGCTGTGTGGAAAAGGTTGCTGTGTGTAAAAGCTTCTGTGTGTAAAAGTAGTTGTGTGTGAAAGCGTGTGTGTGTGTAAAGGCTGCTGTGTGTGTAAAAGCACCTGTGTGTTAAAGGTTCTGTGTGTAAAAGCGTCTGTGTGTAAAAGCTTCTGTGTGTAAAAGCTTCTGTGTGTAAAAGCTGCTGTGTGTGCAACAGCTTTTGTGTGCAAAAGTTGTTGTGTGTAAAAGCTTCTGTGTAAAAGCTTTTGTGTAAACGCTCCTGTACGCAAAAGCTTCTGTGCGTCAGTCATGGGAAGAGAGCTGAGATGTGAAGAGAGTTGAGATATGAAGAGAGCTGAGATGGGACGTGCGCGGAGATGTGAAGATACCAGAGATGTGCAGAGAGTAGAGGTGTGAAGACGGCGGAGATGTGATGAAGGTAGAGAGTTGATGAAAAATGTGTGGATAGTACGGAACTGAAGAGGGTAAAAAACAGCAGGGAAACAGGAGTGAAGAGAGTATGGAAGTGTCAGAAATTCGTCGGGAGACAAAACTGTGCGTCAGGTCTCGGGATCCAGAGCTGTCAGCCGGAATGTCTTTCAAGGCTCAGAGATGCCCAGGCAAGGCGGATCGAGAGAAAGTGACATCATCAGAACAGGAAATCGAAAGAAAGAAATGTCAGGGACAGAAAGATGTCCAGACGAACAGCAAGCAACATAAAGTTTTCTCAAGATTCAAAGATGCCAAGAACAAAATTCCAAGAGCTGACGCAGTCAACGGCCCGGACAGCCAGGCCGCCAGGCGTCGTTTCTATAGGCTCTCCCTTTTTGATAGAAGGTCCCCTTCTCGCTACTTCCGTCACCCGGCTTGCCCGGCTATATTTGTAGGAAATTATATTTGTTGGGATTCCCATTGTGGGATGGATGACCATCCATAAACCATGCTTTGACCATGGCACGCATGGGGATGGGTTAGGCCATTGGGGCTGGACCCAGCACATTTGGTCATTTGAGCAATGTCAACCTTGGATTTTGATTCAGACCTGGGCTGTTTAATTGGCGGGAACAATCTTGGATAATTTAAATTAAAACGTGTGGGTCCACCTCCCCCACTGAATCAACCATGGCTTCTGACATGAATCCAGGGGTTGCTGTTGGTCATCCTCCATTCTTTTAACTGTCATAGATCCATAGCCATATTGAGATGGGTCAATAGCTGTTTGGACCCCCCCTGCAGCCAAAGTTCATACCAGCTCGCACTGCATGTCCACCAGCTTGTAGCCAACTTGAATGGCATTTCTCCAGGGGCACTGTGTCTGAAGTCAGGATGGTTCATCAAACTTACCTGATTGAACTTTGGGGAAGAAGCACAAACTCATTTCAACATTTTGCTGAAGACTCCTTCCAATGATCACATTGTCTTGCAAGGTCGCAACTCGGAACTATGCACTCCAATGTTTTAGGTGTTCCGGTTCTGCCTAATACGGGCAGAGCCTTTCATGTGGGATGAAGGCTCAGTCAGAAAAGTCCAAGCAGACCAAAATACGGATTTCTGAAGAAATTCGTTGATTTATGTATTCAAAATATTTCATAATTAGGAACAACATTCTTTAAATGTTAAGGTATATATTTAATTGCATGCGGCAAGCCCGCCAGCCATAGAGAGGTGGCCCAAGGGAGTTTGCTGTGTACCCTAGTTGGAAGCCAGAGAGAGAAGCAGAAGAGAAGTGAAGAAGAAGAAGAAGAAGAGGAGGAGACGAAGACAGAGCCGTAGAGCAGAAGCAGCTTGCGTAGCAAGCGCTTACTTCAACAACCTATTGACCGCATACCAAATGAGTACCGGTCGACCAGGTTAGTACTGCATACGTCCTGTGACTAGTACAGGGAGACGACTGTAGTCAACATTGGGAGTAGTACTGTGGTGGGAGTAGTAGTGGGAGTTGTAGTGGGTAGTAGTGGGGGGTAGTAGTGGGAGTAGTGGTGGGAGTAGTGGTGGTAGTAGTAGTAGAAGTGGTAGTGGGTGTAGTAGTGGGAGTAGTAGTGGGAGTAGTAGTAGCAGTAGTAGGAATGGTAAGAATAGTAGGAATATTGGTGGTGGGGTAATAATAATAACATTAGGAATTATATAAATATAATAATTATCTTTTTATTCGGACATATGTATATATATATATATATGGGAAAATTATTGCGAATATATGAATTATAATAAATAAAATTTATAAAATAAATATAATGATAATATTGTTATTTATATATATAGCATAATTATAAAAATATATATATTTTAAAATCTAAAAATTAAAATATGAAAAAGAATAATAATATATATATAATATATATATTATATTTATATTATTGGATGATAAATCTTATCTATTTTATTAAGGAAAAAAAATATTTTATAATAATTATAATTTGCGAATAAAAATAGTTATTGATAATTTTTTATTTAATTATGAATTTTGGGAAATATATATATTTATAATTTTGTTTTATTATATTATGGAATTTTCAGAAAATAAAGATGCAAATTCTTCGTCGGATTTTGGGAGATAAGATATAGATTTATTTTTTTTAATTAAAGGTTGGATCTAAAAAAATGAAGTGTCTTTTGTAATTGGCTTCTTGATTCGATGTTTTATTTATTTTAAGATGCGGTAATTTTGGGAAATAATATTGGAAATTGATTTGAATTATATATTTGGGGAGATGAAAATGTATTTGATTTTTTTATTGGTATTAATGAAGAATATAATAATATATATTAAAATAAAAAAGAATAGAATAAAATAGAACTAATAAGAATGAATTAAATTAAAAAGAATTAGAGAAAAGGATAAAAGATTAATTGAATATTTTTAGATTTTATATTATTTCCTAGGAATTCTATTTTAATTATTTCTTAAATTATATGTTGATATAATTATAAGATATATTTAAGTTTTTTCTACTCATTGAGGGATATATTCTCGAATATTTAAGGGTCTTATTTCCTGCAGATTTAATTTCTATATATATATTATTATTTTGGAATAGAATCGAATAAAAGATATTTATAAATAAATTATGAAAGATAATGCATGAAATTCAATGAATTTAATTATCATATTTACTTTGATATGGATCGAATGATTAAAAAATATTATTTCTTATAAGATTTTTGTAATAGAATATATAGATCCAATAAGATTTCAGACCCATAAGTCCAAATTTAATTAAATATGCCGGCAATATTGTGCCGTGGGGATTTGGCAATATTCTGGATTTTATGGGATATTTTATTTTCCAAATTATTTGAATTAATAATATTATTGATATTGGATTATCAAAGAATAGATTTATATTTCATGATATTTATTATATATATATAGATATTGACAATAATATTGATATTTTCTTCCCGTATTTATGATTTATTATTATTTCTTAATTAATTTTGAAATTTATTTTTTAATTATTTTCCAATTTATATTCATTTTTTCATAATAATCAAATAAATTTGAAATAATATAGATAATATATATATATATCATTTATATAATAAATAAATAGATTTTGAAATGATAAATAAGAATATTGAAATATATAAAATAAATTAAATGAATTAAAATAAATCAATAATATAAAATTAAAATATATATATAATCATATCAATTCAATAATTAAGAATTATTCAAAAATATAATTTGATTTATTTATTTCAATCAATACTAAGAAATTAAAGATAGATAATCAATAAATTTTAATCAATGATAATTATCCATCAAAAAATAATCAATGATATAATAAATAATGAATAATAAATAATTAAGAATATATAACCAACAACAAACAATCAACACAAAATCACAAACATTACACAAGGATAATAATAATGAAATCAATCAATAAAAATAACAATATCAAAACTTATAACTAAGAACATATCCTACGATTAGACATTGCCAATTTTCTAATTATATTATCTATGAATCATTAGATGATATATTCTTTATTAGCTATCAATTATCATTATTTATTAGATTCAATGTATCATAGATTACAAGTAGCGTGCATATTATATTCTTTATTATTCCCGATATTTTGACCGAAATTTGTTTAATATATTCCATCTCTTCATTATTTCCTATTTCCTATTAATTATATCGATTTTATATATGGAATCTAAAGAAGAATAATATCATATTCCATCAATATAATGGGAATTAAAGATCTATAAATCTTATCGAAATTATTTGATATGTTTGAATTTGATATTAAAAAATTATATTTAAGAAATAATTAAAAGAATAAGATTAAATATATATATATATTAAATTTAAGAAAATCAAATATTTTATTTTGAAAATATTGCAGATTTCCTAAAATAGGGGTACCCCAAAATGGATGGTTTATAATGGAAAAACCTATTAAAATAGATGATCTAGGGGTACCCCTATTTTAGGAAATCCCCATTCATAAATTTATCAAATTAGATTTAAAATATGTGCAATAATAATAAATTAATTTAGGAAATCATCTCCCATATGAATAAATTCATATCTTGATTTTCCATATATTTTATTCATAAATTGATTAAATATATTAATAAATATATCTATATTTTCTATCTTAATATAGAATTTATATATATATATATTCATATTAATATACATATATATATTCATATTAATATATATAATTTATTTCGAAAAATAAAGAATAAATAGAACAAAATATCTATATATATTTTGTAAAAAGATCTTTAATTTAAAAATTATGAAAATAATACATCTATAATTCTTCCAAAAGATATTAATTATTATTTTCTTTATAATTAAATACATATGTTAAGATAAATATATGTTTTTAATATTAATATATATAATTGTTGAAAAAAAACATAGTATTAATTCCAAAATAATAAATAAAAATATATGATATAAATATATTATTTAATAAGAATTATATATATAAGAATCTATATATATTTCCTCCCAATAATAAAAAAATGAAGATTAAAGCTATATGAGCCACGGTCGAAATTTGTTGTTAAGTGGAAATATGTCATCAAATTAGTGAGTCCCCTATAATTTACAGGATTTCCTATTTTTCTCCACCTGCCAGGTGAGGGTCACTAGATTTTATCATAGCTACCCGGGGTGCTTCTCCTCTCTCCTCCTCCTCCTCCTCCTTCTCCTCCTCCTCCTCCCGCCTCCCGCCTCCTCCTCGCCAGCTCCAGATCGCAGTAGGCACTGCCGGACTTGCACTGCGAGCGCCAGATCACAGTGGGCACTGCCGGACCTCAACCGCGAATTCCAGATCGCAGTGGGCACTGCCGGACCTCAACCGCGAATTCCAGATCGCAATGGGCACTGCCGGACCTCAATCGCGAGTTCCAGATCGCAGCGGGCACTGCCGGACCTCAACCGCGAACACCAGATCCCAGTGGGCACTGCCGGACCTCAACCGCGAGCCCCAGATCCCAGTGGGCACTGCCGAACCTGAACCTCAAAAGATATACCAGATAAAATATCGAAAAGAATATCAGAAGATATGCCAGATAGAATGCCAGATTAGATACCAGATAAAATTTCAGAAAATATATCAGATAGAATGCCAGAAAGAATATCAGAAAGAATGTTAGAAAGAATGTCAGATTTTATGTCAGACAGAATGCCAAATATAATGCTAGATAGAATCTCAGAATATATGCCAAATAAAATACCAGATAGAATGTCAGATAGAATGCCAGATAGAATGTCAGATAGAATGCCAGATAGAATATCAGATATAATGCCAAATAAAATATCAGAAAGAATGCCAGAAAGAATACCAGAAAGAATGTCAGATTTTATGTCAGACAGAATACCAAATATAATGCTAGATAGAATCTCAGAATATATGTCAAATAAAATATCAGATAGAATTTCAGATATAATGCCAGATAAATTTATGCCAAATAGAATACCAGATAGAATGCCAGATAAAAAACAAATAGAATATCAAAATATATGCCAGAAAAAATATCAGATGGAATGCCAGATAAAGTATCAAATAGAATGCCAGATATAATTTCAGAATATACGCCAGAAAAAATGCCAGAAAGAATACCAGATAGAATGCTAAATATAATGTCAAATAGAATGCCAGATAAAATGCCAGATAAAATATCAAAAAGAATGCCAGGAAGAATACCAGAAAAAATCTCAGATAGAATATCAGAATATAAATCAAATAGACTGCCAAGAGGAAGAGGAGGAGAGGATAATTTTCATGAAATCTAAAGACCGAAGATCTCTAGATTTCATCAGAATAGTCCTTTCCGCCTTTTTCCTGCCAGAAAGTTTTGCCAAAATGAATATCAAAATCTATACCTCATTCATGGGGGAAATTATTCGAAGAAGATATTTATTATATTTTACCTATATTCAAATATAGTATTGGAGGACGCTCCCGTGGATCCTCATTCTTAATGGTCTTTGCTTGCATGTATTTGACGCTTCCGCTATTACCAACTCTGCTACGCAGACTCAGTATGAGTTTCGCGGCTTTTCGTCTGTCTCTAAAGTGGTCTCCGTCGCGCTGCATAGAAGGCTCCTCCAATCAGCTCTGTGGAAGGAATGCCGCATGGGTTTCGGCCACTCGGAGCTGCCAACTTCAAAAGAGCATCACTCAGCTAGCACACCAGATGCATTCCATCACTACAATGGGGTGCCTCCAAGATAGCTATGTTTGGGAAGCAGCCGGCTGTCTTGTGAGTAGTTAGTCACCCGGAATATTTTTGAAAAGATGCGGGTATCATTTTTGATATATTCTATATGGATCCCATCTTTGTAAGTTCCATATATATATAAAATTAAATAAATATTTTATAAAGTAAAAATGATCCAATCACCCCAATATAAATTCTCGAACAAAAAATATCAATAGGCTAACACAGCAAATATCTTGCCAAAACCCCCCAAAAATTACCAAAATCAAATCAAATAATAAATATAGATAATATATAGATTTAGCCACTCCAACATATCTATATTATCGATTTCCATAATCTAAATTATCTAGCATCGAATCTAAGCAACCCACCTAGGCCAAAATTATTTAAAATTATAAATAATTAATCCATTATATAGGCCTATATATTTATAAAAATAAAGCCATTAATATAAACATAATCTAATACAAGCAAAATAACATAACCATACCATAAAATATAGATTTATTTTAATTCAAAATTTTTATTATATTTATTTTAAAAAATATATATATAATTTCTTATCTTTTTTTTAATTCCCTATCCTTTTTAAGAATTTTCATACAAAAATAAATATCCAATATATATATATATATTCCAATTTCCAAAATATATTTAACTAATTTAAATTTTTATACAATAATATTTAAAAAAATATATTATTACATAAAACGATACCCTTGTCGAAAAAGCGGGCGCCTCTGTTGGAAACCCCGTATTTGTAGCCGGAATTGACCCAATACATAATGTAATTTTGCCAAAAGTCCGAAATTTCCCGGAAATTTTCGGATGATTTTCCCCAATTTTCACCAAATTTGGCGATTTCGGAAATTCCTAAACTGGCAAATTTCCAGGAAATTTGCTACTTCGGGATTTTAACTTAACCGCGAAATTTTCCCGAAATTTGGTG
>BGPT01001325.1:140698-161064 GCA_003297045.1 Symbiodinium sp. clade C Y103
CTTCAGGGTTTCAAAGAAAGGTTATGATAACGTAACATCAAGAAAGTCTTCAAGGTTTCAAAGAATATGATAACGTAACACCGAGAAAGTCTTCATCTTCAGGGTTTCAAAGAAAGGTTATGATAACGTAACACCGAGAAAGTCTTCAGGGCTTCAAAGAAAGGTTATGATAACGTAACATCAAGAACGTTATTACGGTTATGAGCAACCTTACAGGCAAAGAACGGTATCCCCCACCAGAGTTAAAAGATAGCGTCCAAGGCATGCAAAGCGAGAAGACACACGAAACAACAAAAACCGAACTGGAAAACGGGCGATTGGCAGAGAGAGAAACAGAGAATATGCTGTAACGAAATGGCCGTAAAAGTAACAAAAATACGCGCCCGTCTACCAAGCGTGTGCCAACTACCCTCTGTGTCTCGGAACCCAAGGAACATTTGTGCATTTCAAATTAGATGGGCTTTTGATCTGCTGTGGATCGGTTGACTGGGATCCAATTGAGATAGTGTAGCGAGGGAGTTCCTGGACCTTCATTTCGCACGTCTTTTGCTTCAATTTAATCAAGGGTTCCAGCGAACGTCAACCCGAGGCTGTTAAAGAGGTTCTAGCCAATGTTGTCACTTCAGCCTTCTTTTCCAGTGCATATTTCAATGCTTAGCGGCTTAAAACAGTGCTTAGCATGTTTTAAAACAATGAGCATTTCTTACAATTACAACAGTTCGCAATTCTATTCTTGTCCCACGGTACAATCTGGTTGTTTTGACTCCATAACATCAAAATGGCTTGTGCCCTAAAAGGGATTACAAGAGAAGCCTCAGTTCGGAAGACCCTGCTGAAGGTTGACTCAAAACCGCGACATGCAAGAACTGTCTTTGAGTCACACCTGATCCAACCTATTTTCCTTCCAGAGAAGCCATTGTCAGTTCCTGAAATGCTTTCAAATACATCTTCTGCTCAGAGTCATCTCCCGATTCACCTCCGGGGAAGTATATTATATCTTGTCTTATCTTATCTTTATCTTGTTTTGTCTTGTAATCCAATCTATATGGAGCTTTCCATAAATGGAGGTATCCCATTGATCATCCATTTATAGATGGATGTTCCGTGAAATAAACCATCCAGCTATTGGGGTATCCCCCCTTTATGGAAACCTCCATATAATTCTATATAATCTAATCTGTCTAAATGTGTCGCTGGCCACCTCAATAGGCAGAGGTCAAGGCACGGCCGGCATCTATCAGGATGATGGGAACATGTCCTATGGATATCTAAATGAAAATCTTTGTATGTATAATATATATATATAATTCATCAATGATAATAATAACAATAATAATAATAACAATAATAATATAATATTAGTAGCAACAATAATAATAACAATAATGATAATACTATATATATATAATATATATACATAGTAATCCAGTAAAAAAAGAAGCTATCAAAGTGAATCTTCACGAATTAAATGATGGTTTGCTTTTCTATCTTTGGGGGAATGACTATGTACTGTATGTCTAGTTATTTCTAGATGGGTATGGAGCCAGATCCGCTGCCCGTAGCCTCCTCCACCGACATCCGATGACCCCACGTATTCATTGCGGCGTCAGGCGCCTTCGAGCATCACATGAGCTGCACTTCTTCGGCGCAAAGTTCCACACCGCCCGCAGGGATCTTCTCTGCCAACTCCTGCAGAGTCTGCATTGCCCAGTTGCGGTTGCGTGCATCAATGGTGCAATGTTCTCCCCACAAAGTTTGTCCCAAGTCTTCCACGATGTCAACAGCAAAGGTAACTGTACTTCCGAGCCCCAAAACTTCGGTCAACAACACCTTGATATCAACAGATCAACAAGTCAGTTGGCCCAATCCTTCATGCTGTGAGCAAGTTTGCTCCAGAACCTTCCAGGAATGATGTTGACCATAATTTTCAACTGTCATGCCAAGGGTGACCCTTAAATCATTCATGATGATGCTGCGGATTTCGTCCACATCTGCCAAAATAAGTTTCATAGTGTTGCCGCAAGTTAGCTCCACACATCACTTGGATATCTTGGATCAGATGGTGCTCCTTCTGCAGTCGCAATGCAACCGCCTCACGGGAATCAGGCCGAAACACTTGAGCAGCGACCAGCAGGAATGGCAGCGCCAGCGACACACGCGAGAGGCTACTGTGGTGGTGAAAACCGACAGCAGCCAGGGTCAAACCTCGAAGATTTGGGCGCAAGTTTTTCCTAAACATAGGAAAACAGAGGAAAACCTATTCTTTCAGTACACTGCACACCATGCGAATCTCATGAAACTTCATGATTCATGATGTTTCCTGCAACTTTCCCAATGCAGAAATCTTTTCACGGCCTTTGAACAATTGCAGGTCTTTTGGATGCCAAAGCACATGTAAAGCAGGTGGTCTGCAGGATGTTTGCTTGGCGACAGGCGAAGGGCTGCACAAAGCCAATCGTCAAGGCCATTCCTAGGGTGATGGCTATTGAAAGCCACAGCCCATCCCTGGAAGATACCACCTGAGCTGGTAGAGACGGTTGCAGAAAAACACATCACAGCCCTTTTCTTAGCAGTATGCTCACATTATTGGCTATATTTCATCAAATGTCTGGCCAGCGTTCAAAAGTCAATGCACTTTTTGCGCTCTTCCAAAGTGGCCATTTGATGCGAAACTTCAAGACGCCAAGGCGCTGAGACCAAAGCCGCCGCAGCGACTCTGGAACAAATCTCCAGCCACACGTTCTGGCACTTCGCCTTAGGGCAGGTTTGAAGGATCTTTTGGTGAATGCAAAAAAATACAAAAAACCTACAGTCAGACATCCAAGGGTGTAAGGGGCCATGCGGAACATGCAAAACGCAGCAGAATAGTGCGAGAGCCAAGACCTACCGGAGCACCTTGGCCCCATCATTGCGCCTCCCCCAGCCCTTTGTTCGCATCTTTAAAAAGGAATTAGGGGAACCCATTCCACCAACTACCAGCAAACCAATGTGATCCTCATCGCATTTCTGAGCACATTCTACGTAGCTTGTGTGTTAAAACAATTCAAAATCACCAACAAAATGCAAAAGAAACGGCTGCATCAATATCTTACTGAAAGCCTGGGTCCATGCTGGTTCCATCCTGGTTTTTTGGCGGCTTACCTTTTCACCCATGACTGAGCCCCACGCTTCAGATCGGTCGGACGATCAAAAGTGCACGCTGGCACTTGCAGAATCAGCGTGATTGAACGCATTGGCATTCCAAGATTGATAGACTAGATCCAACTATGTCGATGTACACAGAAGCCATTCAACCAGGTGCAGTCGTTTTGACAATATACACAAATCAAAACTATTCGTGACCAACATGGCATTGCCGTTCCCTTCATGAGGCTGGGCGTCTAAGAATTCTTCAGCATATGTCAACCAAGTGGCATACTTATCAAAAAGGTCCTTCGCGCCCAGCATCACTCCTGGCTTCAGTGGGATCCCACAGGATCCATGAATTGAGGTACTCCAAATGGATGGTTTAGAGAGGAAAATCCTCATTAAAATGGATGATTTGGGCTACCCATTGTAGGAAACCTCCATATGCTGGTATTGAGACATAAACCACCAGGACCTGAAGCCAAGCTGTGCCCGGAGTCCAAGTATCGATCAGCTTGAGATTCTTCCAGCACGGTGCGCTCTGTGAGCATCCGCCTCATCAAATTGTAACGAAGCAACTCCACCTCCTTCGCATCTTGGGACATAAAGGATTCAACCTCAGATCCAAGAAGGCAAACTTTTGCCACTTCTGTGTGGAAGTTGCTTGATCAATCTTGATCATGTCACTTCAAAATTTCTCAGGTTCCATGAGAGTTCGGCCAATCAGTAGCTTGGCTACGTGGAGTCTCAGAAGAAATTCCAAGCCAAGTTTGGCCAAAGTTACTGAGAACTCTTCATCGGTCTCCGTGTAGTGGACAAAAGTGACCATCCTTCAAACGATGAAAGAAGGGCTTCAACTGTTGAAACTCAAGAGAAGTTCGTGGGTCATGTTTCCAAGTTTATTTGCATGAGCAAGTTTTGATACTTTTTACAAGTCTGTATTCTGTTCTTTCGTCATTCTCTCCGCATTCACATTATCATGGACAAGCATCGCTGAGTCGTCTTGCAGCTCGACGAATGCACGACCCTTGGTGCGAGCTGCAACATACGCCGCAGCTGCAGCAAGTAGGTATTTCCCCTGGTCCTCCCAAGGCAACATGAAAACGTAAAATAACACGAATAGCTTGTGTGCCTATTCCGCGCTTGGATTTGTCCCCCAGATTTTGTTTTTCTTTGTTTGAAACACATCTTGAGGCCTCCCTTCACGCCCTGTCCTTAGATGGATGAACACCTTGCTCATTCACAATCTCCTGTAAATGCACGTTTGCTTTTCCGTTCTGCTTGGTCACTGGCGTCACAAACGCGTCAGCCTTCCGCATGATGACGTGCTGCTTGGCAAAAACGAATGCCAGGAAACACGGGATGACGATGCCATAGCAGGTGGCACAGGTCCAGCCAACCCAATCTACCTGACAAAGAAACAAGTGTTTTATGCACATTCAAAACCTATCATGCATCAATACCCAACAAACAGCACATTTGTCCAAAGAGATCAAAAATTGAAGCACTGCAGACAAATCAGTGCATAGTGAAACTGTTTGATAACTACAGCCAGAGACTACATCGCATTATGCAAATAAATGCCAAATTCGACATGTATTGGGGTCAATTAATTTCACACCTAATCAAACATTCATCTGTCATGACATATTGATAACCGCGACTGAGTCTACGACCCACTTCGCTTCTTTGCACTGCCATTGCGGGAAAAGCTGCCGGAAGGGAACGTCCAACAGCACTTTGCCTGTGCGAGTGATCAGCTCACAAAATACAATGATAGGCAGCAGGTACAGCCAGGTGTAGATCGGGTGAAGAATTTGTAACAACGGTGAAACTTAGGAGGCTGGTGGGACGCAGCCCAAAGCATGGCAGAATGCTCACCTGATTGGGTCCTATAACCTCTGAGAAACAAGCACCACGGAGCCATCACTGTGAGCCTGTGCCGTCCACATCCTGGCAACCCAGTAGCTGCACACAACCCGAAGCACCGCCAATGTAGAACAACGTAAGGATTTTGAGACCCGTGCGAATGCCTCAAAGCTCACCAGCATGATGAGTGGTAAAGGCAACGCGTCTTAAACTGCACACACGCACACAAGATTGATTGGAAATGATCACATAAGCGACCAGTTGGGAGCTGAATCCCGACGCATGAAAAAACGAAATTACCGGCCCTATGTAGAGTTCCGAAGGTGGATCCAAACGTGCATGAAGTATTTTCGTTCATGCCCAACACCATGACAAAGTCCAAACCATCCAAATTAATCAGCTTGCGACAACCGTGCAAACCCACCAAAAAATCAGAAACACACGCAGTGATTGCGCAAACTTTTGGAGAAGGGGTTCTTGGCTTAGCCCTGTGCCGCAGCAGCGAAAATTAGATATTGGAAATTGGGAATGGCAGGTACTTCACAGTGCTCGGCCGTGATGTCCGCATGTACTGTGGCCGCTTCGACGGCCATCGCTCACCGTACATGGATGGTCCCCCTGCGCCGAAGCATGGCTCTTTTTCGGGGAGAAGTGCCTGGCACTGCGTCCAACGGGTTCAAGACTGGTACATTTAATCAAAACAGGACTTTGATTGAGCGTGACCGAAAGAAACTAGCCAAGAGTAGGAAACTCAAAGCAGGAATGATTCGAATTGTCATTAGAATTCTAAATGGCCTTCTGACTCAAGTGATCGGTCAAGGAAGTCAGCTCAGCATTCAAAATTTTCAGCCGTTCAGCACCCAATGTGGGGACCAAAGAAGTTGGCATCAACGGGCTATCGGCCAGGCATTGATCAGCGTGGCGAACAGTTGAGCCAGGATCAAAATGTTGGGGCCAACCTCTGCTGTGATGGGTAGTTCGTCCTCATCAGTAGCGTCCGGTGCATCGAAGCCTCGGTTCTTCAGGGATACGGAAATGTCGGCACCCGTAATTGCCAAGTTCCTGACCCTTTCTCCATTTTCCCGTCGCGTAGAAGTCCTGGGCCTCTCTCAACGTTGTATAGCCGTGTCTTGCTCCCCATGGGCTATCTGCAGATGCCAAATCTTGAAGATCTTGAAGCTGGTCTGATGAACCGCTTGTTCCGTGTAGAAAGGGTTAAGGAAGGGTTAAGAAAGGTGGTGTGTGTCGTATGGGTCGTAGTCAATGGATCCTTGCGAAAGATCGTTGCTTGGAAAAGGTGGAAGGACTTGAGTGGTTGAGAAACCTTCTGCGCGGTGCACTTGGCGAGCATGAAGATTTTTGGGCCGAGGTGCCTGTGAGACGGCCATCTGCTGGTCATCATCTGCAGCGTTCCAGGAAGCCAAACAAAGGAATTCACCTGCCAAGGACAAAGACTTGACCGCCATAAGCACCAACACACACTTTTTCTTTCTGTGGAAGAATAAAGCATGTAAGGTCTACAAATTGCTACCGGACTCGCTCGTGTCCATGTCGTTACCACAGGATCCACCTGCAAGGCGCCGATGGTGCTATCCATCATATACCTCCTCAGCATCTTCATCGACCCGGCGGAGGGCCTCACGGGCGTGTGTGAGGCTCAAGGCGTCCGGAGGGTGAGTGACAATGTTTTCAGCAAGGCTTGCCATCCAGAGAGCCATCAGTCAGAGAGAGCCACCGGGAAAACTATGCAGAGGAGGCAGCAGTTTGGCCTGTATATATATATATATATAGTGGGATGGAGGGGGCTTTCGAAAGGTATCAGAATGGTGACCTTCCACGCACTATGTGCGATCATGGGTGGTGGCTGAGCGCACCCAACATCCACGAAATATGTACGTATGGTCCGGGATCTGTGATACCGAGGAGGTGATGGACGTACACGAAGATCCAGGTGCCGGAAGAACTTAACAAGTATGCGTTGATGTCATGAACCTCAGGGAAATCGAAGTGGTTACGCCAATGGTTTGCCTGTTGTCTGGCTTCCGTCCAGCTAGCAAGGCGCATACTCTGTAGTACAGGAAGGATTCCACGGCACGCCACGCTTCATGCCCTTGACGCGACGCTTCTACACAGAAGAGAAACGTGCAAGAGAGAGCACCAGGGAAGTCCAACATGTCCACTGGGGATTGCGCAAAACTCAAACTAAAACTTCCGTTCAAAGTGTCAGCCAGGGAGTCAATACGCGAGTATCGAACGCGGACGCCGGTGAGTTTCACTCGAAACTGAACAACGCAAGTTGTGACCAAGTATGAAGGTCATTGAAACAATCCAGTCACTCAGAAAAACTCCTGGCTCAACAATTGTTCCATTGTCAGCATATGGTCCATCCCCATGCGGAAGGTCACTGTGTCGTTGTCTTCACCTGCTCTGATCATAGCAGTTGTGAACTGCTGGTACTCAATCTTGGGACCATGCACAATTTCGACATTTTTGAAAATATCCTTGGCGCTGACCCTGTAATTCTTGATGGCCTCTGGGGCGAGGTGTACGTGTCATAGGTGAACATGGAAAAGAGCTGGCTGTAACACGCATTGCAGTATTGTTCCAAAGGAACAATGGAGCAGTATCCATGGTAGATATAACATCGAAAAGGAAACACCGACAAGGAAAAGGGTCAACCGAGATCAGTACCGGACGAGGGGACAAACAACCGAGCGTAAAGGATCACTAGGACGAGGGGGTTGAATAGGCTCATCTGTACGAGGACGTGGACATGGAGAAAGCTGCCTGCTGTTGGATTGCCAACCAGTGCTGGGCAAATTTCCTCGATAAGAGGTTTTCCTGTTGGACGTTGACAACTTCAGAATGACTTCACCGGCAGTTTCGTCAGCTTCGCCGGACATGCCGGCCACAGAGGTTGTCTTCTGGCTCCAGCAGACATGACCTTGTTGTCGATCTTTGTGTTTTCGATGAACTCGGTTGGACGGCCGCTTTGTTTGAAGAAGAGATACAACTTGGCCACGCCATTCAGGTGCAACTTGCTCCGGGCTTCAGCCTCATCATATCGTAGGTCGTAAGTCCCATTCCATGGAATACCCTTGCAACGACAGCTTGCCATGTTTGAACTTACAGAAAGATTTCAAGTGACCGGTTCACCATGTCATGGTCACTCTGGGAATACAATGCTGGATGATGCCTTCAAGGCTCATTGAATCTCTGGCTTCGTCGCCGCTGAGTCTGACCAGCGCCTGGTCCACAACATCTACTTCATGGGTCTAGGTAGGCGCAAGTTGATGGCAAGTTTCTGGGCACAGCCAACCAGCCAACCTGCCACCAGTGGCCTTACTAAGTCGCCGATTCCTTCAAACACTCTATACCAAAGATGAACCAGCCGTAGATGATGGTTGCGCCATTGGTGCGATGAAAAGTGCAAAGGACTCCTGAAGGACGCAGGCAAAGCTGACAAGAATGTCCAAAATGTCCAGCTTGATGTGAGGGACTGGCGCGGTGCTCCAACAAGTGAACGCCTTAAATCCGATGATGGAGCGGCCACTGCATGTCTCTTCAATGGTCATGCCAAGGCAGGACTCCGGGCTGAAGCGACCAACACTAGCGCAATTGCCAACCTCGTTCACAGAGATTGCCCGGCACAGATACTCCAAAAGATTCTCGGTGTCCTGCCGGCAGGAAGACTGCTGTTCCTCAAAACCTAGGATTCGTACGAGCACTGCTTGTTGCTCAGGGAACACAATTGGTGACACTGCTGCCTGTAGGGCTAGGACCAGAAATTCGTTGAAAAGCTTCGCGGCTCCCAAAGTAGTTGCACCCCAAGGCAGCGCACAGCTGCTCTAGCCGCTAAGTGGCGACCCCAAAAGGCAAAGCTGGTCGCACCATGGCCTGCGTCGCCCTCGTGAGAAGGCTCCGGTACGATGCTCTGATCCACTCAAGATCTATGGTAAAGAAGTGAAATGAGCCACATGTCGTGGACATGAATATGCACATGGGGGTGTCCTAAAATGGGGGCGCCCCTAAATCATCCATTTGGGGTGCCCCTAAATCATCCATTTGGGGTACCCCAATTATTGGAAACCTCCACATGAAATTTCACTGACACGCTATGTGCTGAGCGTTCTGTCTGCGGTCCAAGCCTCCCATGCCAGCAGGACCAAGGAATTCCAAAAACCCGCAGAGAACGAGCAACACCAAAGGAAACACCGGCGTTGCCAAAGCAAACAGCGACCGCACTGTAAGCCCATCGAAGACGCACTGTAAGGCGAAGAAATTCTGTATTTCAGCTCCCGTCAGCAGAAAAAGTTCCAAGTAGGAAAGCAGCACGTCACCTTGGCTGCAAAAAACAATGCTTGGTTGAATTCAAAAACACGGTCAGGATGCTATCCACGAAGACTCCGAAAGCATTTCTGTGCTTTTGTTAACCTGCATAGTGACATTGTCTTGTATCTACCAGTAGTACCGCACAAGGCGGTGGTGGAAGTTTCAAAGATAGGAAACCTATAGCAGACGTTTGGTTGTTGCGACGCAAAGATGGCAGAGTGAACCCGCTGATGGACCGAAAAGTAGTTGGAGGCAGCGCAGTGTAGTTGTAATCTAGTTGTAGTTGTAGATGTAGTTGTAGTTGTGGTTGTGGTTGTAGATGTAATTGTGGCTGTAGTTGTTAGTGTAGTTGTAGAGTAGTGCAGTGTAGGTGTAGTTGTAGTTGTCATGTAGTTGTAGTTGTGGTTGTAGTTGTAGTTGTGCGTGTAGGTGTAGGTGTAGGTGTAGGTGTAGGTGTAGGTGTGTGTAGTATAGGTGCAGTTGTAGTTGTAGTTTTCATGTCATTGAAGTTGTAGTGCGGTGTTGCGTAGGTACTGTAGTTGTAGTTGTATTTGTGGTTGTAGCTGTAGTGTAGTGCAGTGTAGTGTAACGTTCCGCAACAAAGCAAACCTGCGAGACTTCCTCCATTTTTGAAGTTGACAGCATCAAAAACGAAGCAACTCTGCGAGGCTTCCCGAAAAAAATGGAAGGGCTTGTACTAATGCGCTTTGCGTCTTTTCCACTCCATCTCTCTAAAGTGCGCCTGCCACGAAAACATACGAAGTGAAGTGCTGCACCTGTCATCTTAGCAAACCTGAAGATGTGATGCTCCAAAATGAAACCCTTCTCAGGAAATCAACGCCCTGACCTCTTAACCTGTCTGCTTGAGGTGTCTCCGTACTGACTTCGAAATGTGCTTCGCACCACAACAGCGTGCACTTTTTTGACATCTCAACTTCCAAAAGTGGTCCGAGAATGGTGTGCTTTGACACTTTTCACTTCGAAATGCGCTTCGCGCCACAACGGCGTTCACTTTTTCAACATCTCAACTTCCAAAAGCGCTCCGGACCTGAGGCGTTTTGTATTTTTTACTTCCAAATGTGCTTCGCGCCACAACGGCGTCCACTTTTTCCACATCTCAACTTCGAAAAGTGCTCCAAACATGTAGTGCTTTTAACATTTTGACTTCGAAATGTGCTTCGCGCCACAGCGCCGTGCACTTTTTTGATATGTCAACTTCCAAAATTGTTCCGAGCGTGAGGTGTTCTGTAGCTTTTTAAATTGGCTTGGCGCCACAACGGCGTGCAATTTTTGATCTCTCATCTCCCCAGATGACTCCGCACCCGCCGCTTTAGCGAGCCTACTTTTCGACCCTCCGGAGCCACAAAACATTGCAAAACACAGTGTTTTGCGACTTTCCTACCTTTCGCGCACCTGCATCTTCTCTCTTCTGACTTTCTCCTGTCTGATCTTCTCTCTTCTGGTTTTCTCCCTGTCTTGGCTTCTCTCTCCTGTGCCTCTTCCCATCGTGGCTTTTCCATCTGTCCATATTGTCAGAAGTTTGACTTCTAAACTTCCTTCGATAATTGAAAGGTTGGACTCTGCAATTGCTTTGCACAGGGCAGAGACATTGATGGATGACTTTCGATGACTTTTCATCTGTGCAACATTCGCCCGAGGCTGCCGAGGCTCTTTGATTCTCCTCGCGGCCCTCGTTGATGGCATCTGTGGCATTGAAACCCTCAGCGTCCAGGGTCATTTCCATCGGTTTTGCCAAGCGCCCCAGCACGGCCCAAAGCTGCACCAGCTGCAGCAGCATCGGCAGCTGCAGAACGAGGAGTTGCGTCACAAGACCCAGGCGGAGGCTCGACAGCTCGATGTAGCGCCTCTGCCAGGAACAAAGATGAGCAAATGACATCAAAAAAGTAGAAAAGACACCTCAGAATCAGGCGAAACTCGAATCGTTAGCAATTGTCTGCGCTAAACTTGGCGTTAAGAGAGAAACACACACTGCAGGCCCCTCGTGGTGACAAGTGACTCTGGGAAGAAGGAGAATTGTCCTATGATGTTCTACGGCATGTCTGTGGGAAGGTATTTGACATGTTCACAAGTCAGAACAAAGACTGCTTGATACTGTTTGTTGCTTTGCTGCTGAGACTTCTGAATGCCGGTGATCTGGGAAAACACTGATATAGCGAGCACGAAGCCTGATCTGCACCATGCGTTTTCACATGTTTCCAGCTTGAACATCTCATGGAATACATTGCATACATATCCAATCATATTCAAGGTCTTACTGGTTTTCCTAAGAAAGCACACGCCTCAAGATCGCCAAAACGCCAATGACCACCATCACCCCTGCCACGCTCAATGCAATCAAAGGAATCCGCCTTGGCTGAAGCATTGTCACAAAAGAGGCTGCAGTGGGCTACATCATCTAACTGCAAGAAAGCCGCTGCTTCAGAGTCATATCGCTGCATTTGATGCAGTTCTTGCCGCTGCTTCGATGTTTGGCTTTGCAGTCGGAGCATAGAGGCCCAGTGTATCCTGTGGGCACGGCTTCAAATTAAGTAAAACGGTCATCGGCAGTAAAAAGGCGCCAGTAAGACATACCACAGACAGATCCATCATGTCAAAAGAACAGGCATACAGAACGCATTGAAATCATTGATTGAAAGTAAGCACCTTGACGCTGACTGCTTCCTTAGTTTCGACAATGACACAGCATGCTCAAATAAACTTCCAACCGTTTCTCCTGTTCCACAGCCAGAGCTCACGCAGTGCTCAGCATTCAGGCATCGGTAGACCTTCTCGCTTCCACTGTGCAGCCGGGCATAGCCAAACTTCACGGCTGCTTCAGCTGCAATGGTTCCATGGTCTGGGCATTGCAGGTGTAGCTTGCTGCATGCTACGCAAATGTGTCCATCTGCAGTACTCAGCGCCTCTCCCTTCGGGCAATGACACGCCAGCCTGCCATGGGAGGCATTTTCGATGGATCCGTAGATGCATTTGCAATCATTTTGAGAGATGGCACCAGCGGATGCATTGCTGTTTGGAGGGCACGGCTTGCAAAGTGTTTCGTTCATGTGGGTGTTGAAGCTGTTTGCCTGGCATGCAGAACATTGGATGCCTGTTCCACTGTACCCTGGGCGGCAACCACACATGCTGTTGGGTAGAAAAAGAGGTGGTGTAACACGCAGATTGGCTACGCCAAAGTCTTGACAAGCATAGGCCTGCTGTGAATCCACCCACACTCCTGTTAAGCGTAAGTGCCCCTCGAGCAAGTTCTCTACTTCTTCCCGGTTGGACAGCTCGGTGTCTGACAGCCAAACGTCGATCCTCTTCACGACTGATTCTCTGATCACCTCTGGGCTCACTACAAGGGGTCGCTGATTCTGTTGAACCTCCACCCGAAGCTGCACAGGGAGTTTGCCCAATTCCTCCAGCTTGTTGCCAGAAACGTCTAGGACCTGCAACGACTGTCCCAAAATGCTGAGCCACCCCTCCTTCAGAGTTCCATCCACGACAGCGATAAGAGCTGCAAGGTCGATCATGTGGCCAGTCAATCCACACCGCGCTGCCCCAATGATGCTTGCAGGCGTCCCTGCCAAGGGGAGGAGAAACTGCTCGATGGTGGCATTGAGCCAGCAACCGCTCACCTCACAAAGTCCGGTTCCACCAGTCTAGCCCCCAAACCGAACAACTCTGCAAGAGACGCATTGGATGCGTCTGACGCAATTCCACGCAAATAATCCCACAACATACCATCCCAAACCGGGAGAAGTGGAAAATAAAGCCAACGCAACATTCAAGACAACCAAATGCGGGAGGCAAGCGGCAAGCGGCAAGCGGCAGGCAAATGGGATGCAGCTGGGACATGAGACTGGTGGGAACACAATCTTGAGACAAAGAAGGCAGGCGACTGGGACACAATGGCAAGACAAGGCAAGACTAAATCCAGACAGAGGCAAGTGAGAACTGAAAACAATTGTGGGTGAGGCACGCCACCGTTCCAAGGGAATAAATAGCATTTAAAAACCGTGCATTGCAGGCAAACTTGCTTGGGGAAATGGCACTCAAGTTGCCGAAATGATTCACCTTCCTGTCCGATGCCTCCGACATGAATGGCTAACGGATGCTAACAGAAAATTCCTTCTGACCTCCGTCAGTGCAACCTTTCAGGTGGACATGATCTTCATCGTTGATTTGATGAACTTCCCATCCCTCATTCACCCCAACACTGAGGCGGTTAAACACTGGGAAAAAACTGTTGACTACTGGAGAAAAAAGTAAGGTTCACCCCTACTCTCCACACTGGAAAAAAATAAGACACTGAGGAAAACAAGACCAACCAACGAACCCGAATGCACTCACGTAAAACACTTGTGTGAAACAAGTTATTTCAAGAGTCATGTACATGTTTCCCCTGTTGCCATGCTAGTGTGGACTGTAAAGTGTGGAAGGTGGTGGAGTGCAAAGTGTGGACTGTGAAAAGGGAATGTAGTGTGTAGTGTAGAGTGGTGAAATGCAGATTGTGAAGTTTAAAGTGTAGAGTGTGGACTGTAAAGTTTAAAGCATAGTGTGTGGACTGTAGAGTGTAAAGTATAGAGGAATGTAAAATGTAAAGTGTAGTGTGTAAAGTTTAGAGTGTAAAGTGTAGAGTGTGGAGTGTGGAGTGTAAAGCGTGGAGCGCAAAGTGTCAAGTGAAGAGTGTGGAGTGTAGAGTGTACAGTGTAAAGTGAAGAGCGTCGAGTCTGGAGCGTAAAGCGTGGAATGTAAAGTGTAAAGTCCAGAGTGTGGAGTGCAAAGTGGAAAGTGGAAAGTGTAGAGTATAAAGTGCGAAGTGTAAACTGTAGAATGTGGAGTGCAAAGTGTAGAGTGTTAAGTGTAAAGTGTGAAACATAGAGTGTAGAGTGTGGAGTTTGGAGTGTAAAGCGTGCAGCGTAAAGTGTGAAGCGGAGAGTGTGGAGTCTAGAGTGCGCAGGGTAAAGCCTAGAGTGTGGAGTGTGGAGTGTAAGGTGTGGAGTGTAGAGTGTGGAGTGCGAAGTGTAAAGTGTAAAGTGTAGAGCGTGGAGTGTGGAGCCTAAAGCATGGAGTGCAAAGTGTCAAGTGAAGAGTGTGGAGTGTAGTGTGTACATTGTAGAGTGAAGAGCGTCAAGTCTGGAGCGTAAAGCGTGGAATGTAAAGTGTAAAGTCCAGAGTGTGGAGTGCAAAGTGGAAAGTGGAAAGTGTAGAGTACAAAGTGCGAAGTGTGAATGTAGAATGTGGAGTGTAAAGTGTGAAGTGTTAAGTGTAAAGTGTGAAACGTAAAGTGTAGAGTGTGGAATTTGGAGTGTAAAGCGTGCAGTAAAAAGTGCAAAGTCTAGAGTGTGGAGTGCAAAGTGGAAAGTGGAAAGTGTAGGGTGTAAAGTGTGAAGTGTAAAGTGTAGAATGTGGAGTGTAAAGTGTAAAGTAAAAGTGTTTCGGTGTGGAGTTTGGAGTGTGAAGCTTTAAGTGTAGAGTGTACACTTTGGAGTGCACAGTCTGCAGTCCAGAGTGTGGAGCGCAACGTGTGGAGTGTGGAGTGTGGAGTGTAGAGCGTGAAGTGCAAAGTGCAGAGTGGGAAGTGTAATTTGCAGAGTGTGGAGTGTAAAGTGTAAAGTGTAGAGTGTGGAGTGTGGAGGGTAAAGTGCAAAGTGTAGAGTTTGAAGTGTAGTGTGTGAAGTGTAAAGTGTAGATTGTTGAGTGTACAGTAGAGTGTAAAGTATGGAGTGAGGAGAGAAAACTGTAAATTGTAGAGTGTAGAGTGTGACGTGTAGCTTGTAGCCGGTGGAGTGTAGAGTGCACAGTGCAGAGTGCAAAGTGTAAAGGGCAAAGTGTAGAGTGTAGAGTGTCAAGCAAGGTGCAAAGTGAAAAGTGTAGAGTGTCGAGTGTGGAGTGTGGAGTGAAGATTGAAAAGTGTAGAGTGTGGAGTGTGAAGTGTAGACTGGGAGTGTAAAATGTAAAGTGTAGCGTGCGGAGTGTAAAGCGTAAAGTGTAGAGTGTGGAGTGTAAAATGTAGACTGTGGGGTGTAGAGTCTAAAGTGTAAAGTGTGAAGTGTAGAGTGTACAGTTCCAGTGTAGAGTGTGGAGTGTAAAGTGTAAACTGTGGAGTGCAGAGTGTAAACTGTAAAGTGTGAAGTGTAGAGTGTCGAGTGTAAAGTGCAGAGTGTGGAGTGTAAAGTGTAGACTGTGGAGTGTAGAGTGTAAAGTGTAGAGTGTGGAGCGGAAAGTGAAATTTGGAAAGAGTAAAAATGTGCAAACTGTAAAGTAGAAGGTGCAGAGTGTGGAGTGCAGAGTGTGGAGTGTAGAGTGTGGAGTGGGGAGTGTGAAGTGTAGAGTGTAGAGTGTGGAGTGAAAGTTGCAGAGGGTGGAGTGCACAGTTTGAGGTGTAAAGTGTAGAGTGGAGTTTGGAGTGTGAAGCATGGAGTGTAAAGTGTAAAGTGTAAAGTGTAGCAAGTGGAGTATAGAGTGCGGAGTTTAAAGTCTAGAGTGTAAAGTGTAAAGTGTAGCGTATGGAGTGTTGAGTGTAAGGTGTAGAGTGTGGAGTGTCAAGTGAAGAGTGTGGAGTGTGGAGCGCTAGTAATGTGAAGACTGTGGAGTGTAATGTGTAAAGTGTAGTGTGGAGTGTAAATTGCAGACTGTAAAGTGTAAAGTGTAAAGTGTAGAGTGTGGAGTGCAAAGTGCAAAGTGTAAAGTGTAGAGTGTGGATTGGGGTTTGGGGATGTGGAGTGTCAAGTGTGTAGTGGAAAGTGTTGAATTGAGAGTGGAGAGGGTCAACTCTACAGTGATGAGATGCAACTGCAGCAAATAGTGCGCCTGCCACGCAAAACGACTTTCCACACACAACGGATCTGCACCAAATCCCGCGCCTGCCACGCAAAATGAGACTGTCAGAATGCCCCGCGCCTGCCACACGAATTGCACGTTCACACCACTTGACGCAGCCCTGACAATGCGATTCGCAGAAAACACGCAACACGGTACATCTAAAGTGCTGCACCTGCCACGAAAAATGACGATGGAGGTCTCCAAAGTGCTGCGCCTGCCTCGCAAAATGCAACTCATCTTTTGAAAACGACGCGAAAATATTGCCCCTGCCACGCAAAACAACTTTCGAGACTTTTCCCAGACACCTGAGACTCTCATGAAGCGCGACGCCTGTCACATGAAACGACCTCTTTGGAAACCTCCAAGAATGAAAGGTTTTGGAGCTTTCCCCATAGGCATGGCGACGCCACAAGAAAACTAGAGAATCGAGACAAGACATGTTGGAAAGCTGACAACGAGCATTTCGTACGAGGCTTCTGTCAATTTCCATCACATCTCAGATGATGGAATGTCACGAAGTGCCACGCCTGCCACACAAAACGACGTTACTCCAAAACGAGCATTTCGTACGAGGCTTCCGTCAATTTTTATCCCATCTCACAAAATGCCACGCCTGCCACACGATTTGCACGTTCTCACCACTTGATGGAGCCCTGACAATGCGATTCGCAAAAAACACGCAACACGACACGTCTAAAGTGCTGCGCCTGCCAGTCAAAACGACGATGGAGGTCTCCAAAGTGCTGCGCCTGCCACGAAAAATGAAAGTGATCTTCGGAAAACGACGCGAAAGTATTGCGCCTGCCACACAGAACGACTTTCGTCACGTCATGGAAAATGTTGGAACGTCACAAAGCGCCACGCCTGCCACACGAAATGACCTTTGGACAGGTTTGCAACCTCCAAAAAGGACCACAGCTGCGGCTTCCCCCATAGGCACGGCCATACGGCGGCCACGTGGACGGTTGCCAACGGTTGTGGACGGTTGGACGGCATCAAACGAACATAGCTCAACCCCCGACCCCCAAGGTAAAACGAGAACCCTTCCCTACGCATTCGAGAATACTCCGAGCATTACCAGCAGCTGAAATCTCTTATTTGCGCAATGTTTGCAGGGTGTTTGGCGCTTAAATATGCAATTTGCATAATATCTAAATCACTTTGGACCTTGAATCCCTTGTTTGCACCGCGCTCGCAGCATTTTGCAGCCAGCACCAGTACTAGGTAGGGGATTATTTGCAGCGTTTCATGGTATTTGCAGCCCATTGTTTAGACTTAGTTCTAAGATCTATTTCAGGCTGGTTTAGGGTGTATTTAGGGTTGATGTTTGGTTCATTTGGGGTTTCCGGAGAATTATATTAATTTGGGCGTTTGTTTTTTCAATAGTTTTACTCTATATTTGGCTGTTTAAGATTTTTTTGGGGGTTGCTTTTTGGTTTGTGTTATATAGTGTCGATTTGGGGTTGGTTTGGTGCTTGTCTGGTGTCGAGTTAAGGTCGTTGTAGTGTTGATTTAGTGCTGGTTTGTTGCTTCGTTGGGGTTGTTTCAGGGTCTATTGAGTGTTGGTGTAGAATTTGTTTAGGGGTGGTTTTGAAATTATTTCGGTTTGTGTTATATAGTGCATGGGTTTATTTAGCGCTGGCTTGGGGTTACTTTTGAGGCTTATTCAGGGTTGACTTAGGGTTCATGTGGACTGCATTCTTGATAATTTCATTTGGATTTATTTAAGGTTGGTTTGGTGGTTCTTTGGGTTTACGTGTGTCTGTGTGTGTGTGCTACATATCTCTGCGAATGATCGGCACGCACTTCTATCCGAAGGGATGGAGCAAGTTGCCTACGTAACATTGGTGGAAAACAATACATTAATGAAAGACCTACCTCACACACGGCAAACCCCTTTAAACAGGGGGTGCTTGTGAGAGTGCACACATGGCCGGCAGAGGCCTTGGCCATTGAGATACAAAGGGTGGCACGTGGGTGGGGAGAGGAGAAGCAGAGGATGTATGGAACATTTGGTTTGGGTTCAAACAGCTAGGAATAGCGCAAAGTACCTTGCAGACATGTCAGAGGATACTTCATGCACCCTTTCGCCTGCCAAACCCATACATGTCTGACATCCTAGTTTCATCCACCTCACAAACAGCAAACCCCAACGCTGTTTTAGTGACAACATCGCTCCCCCAACGCTGCGATGCAGTTGCAAGTGGCTTTCATATTTGGTTGCAGCAGCCACCAGTGAGGGACAAGTTTGAAGTGCTGCCATGTTCCCGCCAAAAGTTCCCTTTGAACTTGGGAATCGTTAAGTCCGGCACGGCTTAATGGGTCACTGATATTAGATCCAGAAGGCGCCCACCCATACCACGGACAAACATTCAACACAGGAAAAATTAATGCAGTTATAACAAAGACACGTAGTTCACATCAATTTGGTTTGAAGCAGCTCGGACCAATGAGCCAAGTGCACTTTGGTTGTCCAAGAACCAAATCACGTCTCTGTTTGCAAAGAGGGATGGCTTGGCTGACAGGTCGAACGTGGGGTTTGGCGCCAACATCGTTGGCGCCAACATGTTTTTTTTCAGCGATCATATATTTTTCCCTGGGGTCCCAGATGTTTTTTTCCAGGAAACATAGATGTTCTTCCAGTATCATCCCCACTGAGGCACTTGCGTTTAGATTCTGCAAAGCCGCGAGCCAATTGCGTGCCGCTTTTGATGAGAACGAGAACTTGGACCTGTCATAATAAGCCTCCCCCAGCGTTATCTTGGTGTCCTCGGGGGTGATGGATTGCACCATTCAAAAGGCAGAACCGAAGCCAAGACATATTTAAGCCAAGGTCTTCTGTAATAAAAAATGTTGCCAATCACAGGAAGAACTGAGGTAGCGACTGCAAGGTTGAGCTTTCGCAAGCTGCTGCTGCTCAGATCGACTAGGTTGCCCATCACTTGAGACCCAGACAGGTCTGCTTCTGCAATATCCTTCAGCTTCCCAATGACACTGACAATATCTCCAAATGCCTGCGTCTGTGCTAAGTTGAGGTATTGCAGCTTGGTACGTTTTGGCACCACGGCCAGATCGCCTACATCACCTGACACCTTGGTCTCTTCGAGCGACAGCAGCTGAAGCTGCAGCCAGATCGCCAAACACCATAGTCTGATGCAGGTAAATTATCTCGAGGTTGACTAGGTGTTTCAGCACAGTTACATCACCTGACACCTTGGTCTTGCCAAGCGACAGCAGCTCAAGATTGGTCGAGTTTTGCAACCCAGCTACATCCCCCGATACAGCAGTGCGAGAAAGGCTGAGGTGTTGGAGCTTGGTCAGTTTTTGCACTGCGGCCAGATCGCCAAACACCAAAGTCTGCTGAAGGAAAACTGCTTCGAGGTTGACTAGGTGTTTCAGCACAGTTACATCACCTGACACCTTGGTCTCGTGGAGCCACAGCTTCCGAAGCTTGCTCAAGTTCTGCACTGCAGCTATATCTCCTGATACAGCAGTGTGAGAAAGGCTGAGGTGTTGGAGCTTGGTCAGTTTTTGCACCGTGGCCAGATCGCCAAACACTATAGTCTGATGCAGGTAAATTACCTCGAGGTTGACTAGGTGTGTCAGGGCAGTTACATCACCTGACACATTGGTCTCTTCGAGCGACAGCAGCTGAAGATTGGCCAAGTTTTGAAACCCAGCTACATCCCCCGATACCGCAGTCCGATCCAGATTGAGGCGTTGGAGCNTGTTTCAGCACAGTTACATCACCTGACACCTTGGTCTCGTCGAGCCACAGCTTCCGAAGCTTGCTCAAGTTCTGCAATGCAGCTATATCTCCTGATACCGCAGTGCGAGAAAGGCTGAGGTGTTGGAGCCTGGTCAGTTTTTGCACCGCGGCCAGATCGCCTACATCACCTGACACCTTGGTCTCTTCGAGCGACAGCAGCTGAAGATTGGCCAAGTTTTGAATCCCAGCTACATCCCCCGATACCGCAGTCCGATCCAGATTGAGGCGTTGGAGCTTGGTCAGTTTTTGCACTGCAGCCAGATCGCCAAACACCAAAGTCTGCTGAAGGAAAATTGCTTCGAGGTTGACTAGGTGTGTCAGGGCAGTTACATCACCTGACACCTTGGTCTCTTCGAGCGACAGCAGCTGAAGATTGGCCAAGTTTTGAAACCCAGCTACATCCCCCGATACCGCAGTCCGATCCAGATTGAGGCGTTGGAGC